>JAJOZX010001155.1:0-15000 GCA_023014485.1 Bathynomus jamesi
AATGTATCCATAGTATAAATGCCCTGCACCAGGCTTCCCCAAACTATGTTCGCGTGGCATCTCCAAACGAATTCCAAATATTACTACATTAACAAAAAATATAATTCGTATAATTTCGTCAAATAACGTCCTCAATGCATTCAGACCTTATTTACAGGCAAAATAATATCCTCGCTAACGTTCGGACGTTATTTTCAAACAGCTAAAAATCAATTCCGATTATTCCTAGAAGGCCTATCTGGGAAAAGCGGATGTTAGATACTGAAAAGAAATAGTGTGGGCCTATACTATTTTTTTTTCAGTATTCTCTTTCTAACACTCCTATACCTCTCCTTGCAACTTTTTTCCTGCCAGCTCTAACTTGCGAGAGAAGAGAGAGAGAGAGAGAGAGAGAGAGAGAGAGATTATACTTTAGACCACCTATTTTTGTGAATGAATGTTATACACAATTTTCTTCAATTCTCTCTTTTCTGAACTTCTTTCTTGCATGGACTAACCTTGAGTGGACCTTCAGGTCTGTGTTAGTCTGCATAACTTCTGTAACGTTTATCTGACTCTTCAACAACGTCCCCTTTAATTTGATCGAAGATACATATCAACATTTCTATTCCTTATCGAGTGAAAATAAACTGAGTTTGTTTCATAAACGCTGAAGCTCATAAAATGGTATTCTTGCAATACCTTTATGTTCCTTTTTGATTCACCCTGTTAACTTCACCCCGAATACTCGAACTACAAAATCTCAGATATCATTACAGAGGTCAGGAAGTGTATGAAAGCTTTACACTTTCCAACCCAAATATTATTCTATGCGGTGATTTTAATTTCCCATTTATGAAATATAAAAGCTAGGAAGAAATATATGTATAAACCAAGACAAGGGAGGCACGGGAGACTAGGTGCAGGAAAAATGCTGCTAGTTCTAGCTGATGAATTTATGTTAACACAAAAAATAACGGAAAATAGAAAAAAAACAACTGCCTAGAGTTGATATTCACAAACAACAGCAACCTAATTGATAACATAGAAATATAATATCAGAAATATAATATCAGATCACAACATTATTGAAATAACAACCAATATAAAAGCGACAAGGAAGGAAAGGACACACGCTATAAAAAGAGCAAATTCAAAATTTATAATTTTCATTCCAAAGCTATACATAAATTTGGAAGGTTGTATCCAGCATGAAAGCAAGAGACTGGAGAACCATCTTTAAGGACAAGACAAGAGATACTAATAATCCCAGAAGAGAAGAACCTAGAAATTGTGGAAAGACATGTTCCAAAAAAACAACGAAGAAGAAAGAGAAGCAGATTCGAGAGACAGAAGAGGTCAATGTTCCGCAAGAGAAAAAGAGTGACTGTAAAACTAAGAAACTACAAAAACAACAACATCAGAAAAATATTAAATGATAAACTGAAGAGTATAGATTGCGTCATACAGGGTCTAATTGAGAACCATACAGAGAAAGAAGATGACGCTATAGAAGCAATAAAGGGTAACTGAAAATGCTTCCATAATTTTGCAAAAGGAAGACAAAAAATCACGCGACTATCGGACCTTTGAAGAATGAAAACAATGTTTTAACCGATGATCTAAAAGAAGTATCTAAAATATTAAGATCTCAGTAAGAATCATCTTTCAGTAACCCCAAAACTGATAAACTAATATGCGATGGAAACGCGTTCTTTGAAGAAGAATTACTCGGGAAAAGTATAACGGACTTTGACTTCACAACAGATGCTATCACACAAGCTATAGGCAAACTAGAAAAACACTCGGCAGCAGGCCCGGACAAATGGAATGCCACACTAATCAAAAACTGAAAGAATGAAATCGCTAAGCCCTATATTGGATATGGAGAAAAAGGCTATAACTTTTTGAAACGCGAAAAAAATTAAATGATAACCAGCGTGGATTCCGGTCAGGAAGATCATGCCTCTCACAATTAATGAAACATATAAGAACATTATTGATGTACTCGAAAACAATGAAAACTATGATGTGATATGTGCAGACTTTGCCAAGGCGTTCGACAAGTGTGATCATGGAATCATAGCACATAAACTGAAATATATGGAAATAACAGGAAAAGTAGGGAAATGGGTATATTAATTTCCTTAGTGAGCGGCAGCAAGTCGTTACAGTTCAAAGAATATCTTTATCAGAGTCTCAGAGGTCCTTAGCTCAGTACCACAAGGAACAGTAATAGCTCCATTACTCTTCATAATCATATTAACAGATATAGATGAGGAAGTTAACAATGACAGCACGGCAACATTCTCTGTCGATGACACAAAAATTAGTAGAAAAATAAGAAACCAGAGGATATAGGATCTCCATAAACAGACATGAACAGAATCTACAATTGGTTTGAAGGCAATAATATGAAATTTAACACTGAGAAATTTCAACTATTAACCTTGGAACAACAACGTGGCTCTACATATAGGGCGGATCGAAAATGAGGTTTGTAAACTTTTTTTCGAAATTCAAATATGGCTAGTGCGAAAAATATGTGGGTGCTATAGATAATGACTGTGCATAAATATTAGTCCTGCGAAATTATATCTTCAGGTGCCACAAAGCCGTCGAAAAAAGTGAAATATAATGATTTTCTTATATTCTGCATTAGTACAATAACTGAAACTTACTTGTTATTATTATATATTAAGTGTTCCAATTACCAAATAGTTACTGAATTACGCAGCTCTTAGTTTATTTAGATCAATGTTCTTTTGATTAATGATCTAAATAATCCAGAACTCACCACGAGGAGGTGGCTGCGTGTCGAGCTCCACCCATGCCCTCCCAACCACCCATCCTTGCGCATGTTTTTTTCTATTAACGTTTTATTTAAACTTTATATTCAGCTTTACTTTCGAATGATGGCATTTTTTTACGTGACTGAAGTGTTGATCTTATGAAGCCATCTCGCGCGTTCAATCCAAATACTTTTGATGATGCTTCAGTCACTAATTTTACCATTCTTTCTACTACTTGTGTATGACAAGGGAATTTCTCGAATGGAGGGGTACTCTTGTTTTCTATGAATTCTTCAATCTCATTTTCTGTCAGGTGTCTGTCACAGGTGGTTCAGTGACAATGCATTTTTGCCAATTAATTAAATCAGTATAATCAGTAGCTTCAAATTGAATAACAGGTACTGTGAAACGCCTCACAACTTTTTCCTTGTTTGTTTGCCTTGCTTTCTTTATTCGCCTCCACGCTAATTCTCTTATGGCGCTGCGGTCATCATGAATCATTGATGCTAGAATATTTTCTGGATTTGCAAAAAACGCATTTCTTTGTATGACAGGGTTTACAATATCCTTTACTTCGTCATTCAGTGTTCTTGTTAGTTCAATATTTTTTAAAACATGTTTTGAGCCATTGACAAAAGACGTACTTTGGTTAATAGAAAACCACATTGGGATGTAGACCTTCATTATAAAAGAAGCAATGTTCATGAGGTTCTCAGATGGACTTACAGTTGAAACGTATAGACGAAGCAAACGATTTGCTGTAGTCAGCCATCGTGAATGTGCCATTTTGCCTGGACTACGATGAGCAAGATCTGGAGAGCAATATCCCTTTGTTATGGCCTGATGAATATCAATTAGATATTTTTGGTCGGTGCTAAGATCTTCACAGTCTACAGTTGGTTCCTCAGCATCAATCCTTTCAAACTCGACAATAGGAAGACTCTCACAGTTCTCTAATTCCCTGTCAATAGGACCGGTGAATCCGCGGGGGCCAGATGTTTTTCCATCCAGCTTTGCAACTAAATGGCGTAATGGCAATTCATTGGCATGGAGATGGCACACTAAATGTTGAACTGGCTTCTTCAGCTTCAATTCTATAAGCCTTATAACGCCTCCCTTTTCTCCAGTGTTGACTGCTGCACCATCGCATCCAATGGCAACAAGGTTTTCCAGGTTCATGTCATTATTTCCAATATACTCAAACATTCCTTTACATATTTCTTCAGCTGATCCAGAATTCACAGAATAATGGCCCAAATAATCTGAACCAGGTTCTCTCACTAAAGTGATATGTTCTTCTGTTACCTTCTTCTGATATACTTTGGACTCTTTTTTTCTTGGAAGAGTGTAGAATCTTTTCGACCATCAAAATAGATTCCTCTGATTGGGACCTGATTTTGATCTTTCATAATTTCTGATCTCTTCTTTTGTCTTTCTCTTCTGATTTTACTCCTATCCACTACTTCAGATGTATTGTCAATAGAAACTTCTCCAATATCTTGCAATACTGCACTAACAATGAATGCTGCAGCTCGATCTGAAACTGCAGTCCTGTCACAAGCAGTAGCCACTGAAGGTAGATTTGTAGTTTTCCTTTTCTTGAATAATTGTTCTTCAGGTTGTTCGAGCTTTCTCTTTGAGCTAACTGGCTCTGGAAATGTATCGTCTGATATTTCGCCAGATTCACTTTCACTATTTGATGTCGATGATGATAATTCAACATTTGTATCCTGCAATTTCTCCTGTGAAGATTCTTTGGTGAGCCTCACAGCTTCTTTTTGCTTTCTTAGCAACGTAGATGCTTTTTCTTTGAGAGTGTAATATCTATTCTATCAATAAACAGTTTTCTTTCACTCCTTTGATCTAAGAGGAACGTCACTTCTTCCTTTGGAACCGTTTTTTTCTTGGGACAAGAACATTGTGTTAGTACTTTGCACTTGCACGCTGCAATGTCAAAAAGTTTCGTGTGTGCTTCTTTTTTGAACATATCAATCTTTGCTTTGTAAGCTTCAGAATTTTTTCTGCTTTGGTATGGCTTCATAATGACACGATACTTTTCGTGGTAGCTTCTGAACATTGTTTCAATTCGCCTGTCTGACAGAATTGGGACGGAAGCACTTTCCCAAATTGTTTTCAATTTATCAACAACTTGTTCTAATATTTGAGATATTGAAGGATCTTTATTAGTATTCTGTTTCAAATCGTTTCTTACAAACAAGTAATATTTAAAAACTCCTTCGTATGTAGGAAGATTCCTGTGCCACAAATCTTCCCCCATACCAAACATGGGGCACTCAGTTGAGGCCCTGGTTGATTTTGCACAAACTCGAGACATTTTGAAAGTATACAAATCTGAAAAAGAAAGAGCTAATATCAATTATACGTTAATTTCAGTTAATAGTACATGGCAAACTTAGGGCAACACAATACAGAAATGCAAAATATATAAGAAATATAGTTTAGACTATCTGAGTAACGCCAACAACAGAACACCCCCTGCTACGAGAGCGACAGCTACACTGAACCGAGGTACTCACGTGACAGCTGAGTGAGCTGACTATAGAAAACTATTTTTAGAGAATATAAACTTTTTTTAAAGGTTGACTGAGCTATTTTTATACAAGTGTGAATAAATTCTTGTCTATTGTCCATCGTGGACTCTTCTGTAATTATGGTTAAAATCTGCTTTTTTCAATTTTTTCAATATTGAAGGTCATTGTGGCACCTGAAGATATTAATGTTATGATTTTAAATTTATACCAGCTTATTTCCTCACTACTCCACACATTTTCCACACGAGCCAATTTGAAAATTCGAAAAATGAGTTTTTCACTCCGCCGTACTCTACAATACTACAGTCTTATAATTTGTGCGGAGTCGCTGGCGTTCCCTCGCTGTGGTTCTAGGGTTAAGGTACGGAAGAAGGGAGGACCTAAAATCAATGGAGTACTATACCCAAAATGGACAGGAAATTCAGGGAAACTCTAAAGCAAATGATTTAGGAGTTGTAATGATCGATGACGGGAAATTTGAAACACAAAATAAAATAGCAGTACACAGAGCAAAGAGAATAACTGGACAGATACTAAGAACTTTTGAAGAAAGGATAGGAATATTGATCTCTGTCTTAACATCCCCATATAAAAAAAAGAGGACATTAGTCAACTAGAGGGGATTCAGAGAAGTTTCACAGCCCCGATCAATGGATGCAAAGAACTAAATTACTGGGGAAAGTTACATGACTTAAATTTTATTCGCTGAAAAGAAAAAGAGAGCGAGGTACACCATTATCTACACTTGGAAACTAATGGAGGAACTAGTTCCTAATCTTACTTTGAACCTATGGCCATTCAGAAAACAGTGGAAAGTAGGAAAGGAACAACAATGTGTCGTGTTCCCAAATTAAAGGCTAGACAGGGAACATCCTCAACCTTGAAGGAAAATAGTTTTGTTGTGAGAGGACCAAGACTGTTTAATCAACTCCCAAAGGAAATAAGGAACACGAGTGGTGTAGGGGTGGATATCTTCAAAAGAAGACTACACCTAGCTATGTGAAATAGAGCGCGCAAGAAACCAACCAACTCTTTACTTCATCAGTCCAACTTAAGAAAAAGGGCAACAAGCCTGACCTCCGTGAAATGAGGAATCATCGCACAGAACATCTGAAAGGTTAAATAAAAGCCAATGTGTTAAACCAATCATTTCACGTAATACCTATAAGTTTAGACATTACGCATTTCTAACATAACCTAATTTAACCTAAACAATTTAACCTAACATAACCTAATAGTATTATATTAAGATAAAAAGAAATAATGAATAAAAGCGTAGTAGGAGAGGTAGAAGTAAAGAGAAAATAAAATACAAGAAAATATACAGTATGGAAGCTTGCAAAATTCTATCCTTTGCGTCACTCAAACTTGGAGTTTTGAGGTCATAAAGCAGAACAGATGAGTACTCTCAACTATTAGATCACTACACTTTGAACGTTCTACATTAAGCCATATTAAGCCACATTAAGTCACATTAAGCTACATTAAGTCACATTAAGCCTGTCTTTTAGCTTTATAAACGCTAATAGCCTTGTGATTGGCAAACAACTTTTTAATGTCAAACGTTTCGGGGTAATACTGATTATAGTATCCTCAATGTTTTGGTATAAAATGATACTCTCGTGTCGTTTCGCTAGGGCAGCGTCCGTAGTTGAGCGGGTAACACCATTTCCTTAAAAGCGATGTGAAGAGGGTAAGGGTTCGATTTTTGATGATGATATTGGTAATAATAATCATGGAGTTAGCACAGTAGGCCGCGATCGTCTGTTTTGAGCGCTGTGCCATTTTCTGACCCCCTCACTGATTTAATATTAACAGTGAAGCTAGTATCATAATTATCCGCATGCTTTTCGCACAGTGAATCATAGGATGATCCTGTACAAAAACTCAGGTTTTCTAATTAGTAATTTTTGGTTGTTTCTTCAAATTTCATTTCTTTGGTCGATTTTCTTTTTTCAGGAAATTGTGTCATTAGTTACAATAACATACAAATGGACAAATAACATACAATAACATACATACTCACCATACAAATGGGTTTGGCTCAGCGTAATCCGACTTTGTAACCAACCGTACATGGATGTATATTACTGAATTTTAACATTATCGAAACAACTTTTAAAAACTCAGTTTTTATTAAAAAATATGTAAAATAAAAATAATTAAATTTAACTTACGAAAACTCAAGAAACGATAACTTTTGCTTCATGATTACGAAGTTAAAAAATCTTCACTGATGACGGATTACACCAACAGTCCATTAGGTCATAACTTTGTAGCTATACAGAGACAAAGAAGTTTCGTCGATTATGACTCTCATGCATGTTCCTTATAACCATAAAATTTAAATGTTTACGGTCATACAACTCGCAAATTATCTCCAAATTGGAGTATCTCCCATCTACAATTTAAAAGAAATTACTATAATTTAGTCAGAAATTCCTTGAATTAAACATACAAAATTAGTAATGGTGATTTTCTTCATAAAATTTTAGGAAATTTGATAATCCGACCTATAAAATTTGCGGAAATTATGATTTACATAATTACGAAGAAATTATACCAGTTGGAACAACCACCAGAATTTTGACAACAAACTCAGATCGTCAGTTCAACCGTATGATTCTTGCTAGTCTTAAAAAAATATAAAAATCGTTAGTGTAATCGTTGTATGGTTAGGTTATTAAACATTTGGAATGGTTGTTTAACAGTTAAACCATATGCATTTGGTTGTCGCAACCAAATGCAGGGTGTTCATAAAGTCACGCAAGTGAATATGGTGAAACGTACATGCATATTCACTCGCGTGACTTTATGGACCCCTGTATTTTTTCTGTGTATTGAACAGAACTAGTAGAGAAATATATAAAAAAAGAAACCTAGAAGAAAAATAATTAAAATTATGATAAAGTAAAACCGCCATAAAACACGCGTACAAAGAAGTTAGAATCCTCTGAAAACTATTAACATTTTTCTTCACAAGAGGGGAACTTTCTATAAAAGACGAAACTACGGCGTTTAGAAATTCTTCTAGAACTTCGCCGTAACTCTTTTACAACGGTTCAACCCCGACTACACTGACCTCAGAAACAACCCAAGAAACGAAACAACCAAAAGTATAACCATCTCGAAAACAACCATAAAAATCGACAAAATACAAAACTTTTCAGAAAAAAAAAAAAAACTGTGTAAAATGAAGGAATTCTTCAAGTTGATATCGAACGCACTTTTATTAAAAGCCAAATCTAAACTTGAAAGAGAGATAAAATACCACCAAATGAGAAACTTTCTCAATATATTTCACTAAAATATTGTATAGCCGAGTAATGGTGAAGCAACAGACTTCATAAAGAGACTTTAAATATAAAAATATTTTTTCATAGAGAAACTATATATATATTATATATATATATATATATATATATATATATATATATATATATACATACACAGAGGGTTGACTAAAGTAAATAGACACCACGATAATTGTCCTTCAAGAGTAAATGGCAAAGCTGATCAATGGAATAGTAGAACAATGTGTCAGCTTTACATAATGGAAAAGAGAGAGAGAGAGAGAGAGAGAGAGAGAGAGAGAGAGATTATACTTTAGACCACCTGTTTTTGTGAATGAATGTTATACACAATTTTCTTCAATTCTCTCTTTTCTGAACGTCTTTCTTGCATGGACTAACCTTGAGTGGACCTTCTGGTCTGTGTTAGTCTGCATAACTTCTGTAACGTCTGTATCTGAACTTCTTCAACAACGTCCCCTTTAATTTGATCGAAGATACATATCAACATTTCTATTCCTTATCGAGTGAAAATAAACTGAGTTTGTTTCATAAACGCTGAAGCTCATAAAATGGTATTCTTGCAATACTTTATGTTCCTTTTTGATTCACCCTGTTAACTTCACCCCCGAATACTCGAACTACAAAAGTCTCAGATATCATTACAGAGGTCAGGAAGTGTATGAAAGCTTTACACTCTCCAACCCCAAATATTATTCTATGCGGTGATTTTAATTTCCCATTTATGAAATATAAAAAGCTAGGAAGAAATATATGTATAAACCAAGACAAGGGAGGTACACGGGAAGACTAGGTGCAGGTAAAAATGCTGCTAGTTCTAGCTGATGAATTTATGTTAACACAAAAAATAACGGAAAATACGAGAAAAAACAACTGCCTAGAGTTGATATTCACAAACAACAGCAACCTAATTGATAACATAGAAATATAATATCAGAAATATAATATCAGATCACAACATTATTGAAATAACAACAACAACAACCAATATAAAAGCGACAAGGAAGGAAAGGACACACGCTATAAAAAGAGCAAATTCAAATTTAATTTTCATTCCAAAGCTATATATAAATTTGGAAGGTTGTATCCAGCATGAAAGCAAGAGACTGGAGAACCATCTTTAAGGACAAGACAAGAGATACTAATAACCCCAGAAGAGAAGAACCTAGAAATTGTGGAAAGACATGTTCCAAAAAAACAACGAAGAAGAAAGAGAAGCAGATTCGAGAGACAGAAGAGGTCAATGTTCCGCAAGAGAAAAAGAGTGACTGTAAAACTAAGAAACTACAAAACAACAACATCAGAAAAATATTAAATGATAAACTGAAGAGTATAGATTGCGTCATACAGGGTCTAATTGAGAACCATACAGAGAAAGAAGATGACGCTATAGAAGCAATAAAGGGTAACTGAAAATGCTTCCATAATTTTGCAAAAGGAAGACAAAAAATCACGCGACTATCGGACCTTTGAAGAATGAAAACAATGTTTTAACCGATGATCTAAAAGAAGTATCTAAAATATTAAGATCTCAGTAAGAATCATCTTTCAGTAACCCCAAAACTGATAAACTAATATGCGATGGAAACGCGTTCTTTGAAGAAGAATTACTCGGGAAAAGTATAACGGACTTTGACTTCACAACAGATGCTATCACACAAGCTATAGGCAAACTAGAAAAACACTCGGCAGCAGGCCCGGACAAATGGAATGCCACACTAATCAAAAACTGAAAGAATGAAATCGCTAAGCCCTATATTGGATATGGAGAAAAAGGCTATAACTTTTTGGAAACGCGAAAAAAATTAAATGATAACCAGCGTGGATTCCGGTCAGGAAGATCATGCCTCTCACAATTAATGAAACATATAAGAACATTATTGATGTACTCGAAAACAATGAAAACTATGATGTGATATGTGCAGACTTTGCCAAGGCGTTCGACAAGTGTGATCATGGAATCATAGCACATAAACTGAAATATATGGAAATAACAGGAAAAGTAGGGAAATGGGTATATTAATTTCCTTAGTGAGCGGCAGCAAGTCGTTACAGTTCAAAGAATATCTTTATCAGAGTCTCAGAGGTCCTTAGCTCAGTACCACAAGGAACAGTAATAGCTCCATTACTCTTCATAATCATATTAACAGATATAGAGGAAGTTAACAATGACAGCACGGCAACATTCTCTGTCGATGACACAAAAATTAGTAGAAAAATAAGAAACCAGAGGATATAGGATCTCCATAAACAGACATGAACAGAATCTACAATTGGTTTGAAGGCAATAATATGAAATTTAACACTGAGAAATTTCAACTATTAACCTTGGAACAACAACGTGGCTCTACATATAGGGCGGATCGAAAATGAGGTTTGTAAACTTTTTTTCGAAATTCAAATATGGCTAGTGCGGAAAATATGTGGGTGCTATAGATAATGACTGTGCATAAATATTAGTCCTGCGAAATTATATCTTCAGGTGCCACAAAGCCGTCGAAAAAAGTGAAATATAATGATTTTCTTATATTCTGCATTAGTACAATAACTGAAACTTACTTGTTATTATTATATATTAAGTGTTCCAATTACCAAAATAGTTACTGAATTACGCAGCTCTTAGTTTATTTAGATCAATGTTCTTTTGATTAATGATCTAAATAATCCAGAACTCACCACGAGGAGGTGGCTGCGTGTCGAGCTCCACCCATGCCCTCCCAACCACCCATCCTTGCGCATGTTTTTTTCTATTAACGTTTTATTTAAACTTTATATTCAGCTTTACTTTCGAATGATGGCATTTTTTTACGTGACTGAAGTGTTGATCTTATGAAGCCATCTCGCGCGTTCAATCCAAATACTTTTGATGATGCTTCAGTCACTAATTTTACCATTCTTTCTACTACTTGTGTATGACAAGGGAATTTCTCGAATGGAGGGGTACTCTTGTTTTCTATGAATTCTTCAATCTCATTTTCTGTCAGGTGTCTTGTCACAGGTGGTTCAGTGACAATGCATTTTTGCCAATTAATTAAATCAGTATAATCAGTAGCTTCAAATTGAATAACAGGTACTGTGAAACGCCTCACAACTTTTTCCTTGTTTGTTTGCCTTGCTTTCTTTATTCGCCTCCACGCTAATTCTCTTATGGCGCTGCGGTCATCATGAATCATTGATGCTAGAATATTTTCTGGATTTGCAAAAAACGCATTTCTTTGTATGACAGGGTTTACAATATCCTTTACTTCGTCATTCAGTGTTCTTGTTAGTTCAATATTTTTTAAAACATGTTTTGAGCCATTGACAAAAGACGTACTTTGGTTAATAGAAAACCACATTGGGATGTAGACCTTCATTATAAAAGAAGCAATGTTCATGAGGTTCTCAGATGGACTTACAGTTGAAACGTATAGACGAAGCAAACGATTTGCTGTAGTCAGCCATCGTGAATGTGCCATTTTGCCTGGACTACGATGAGCAAGATCTGGAGAGCAATATCCCTTTGTTATGGCCTGATGAATATCAATTAGATATTTTTGGTCGGTGCTAAGATCTTCACAGTCTACAGTTGGTTCCTCAGCATCAATCCTTTCAAACTCGACAATAGGAAGACTCTCACAGTTCTCTAATTCCCTGTCAATAGGACCGGTGAATCCGCGGGGGCCAGATGTTTTTCCATCCAGCTTTGCAACTAAATGGCGTAATGGCAATTCATTGGCATGGAGATGGCACACTAAATGTTGAACTGGCTTCTTCAGCTTCAATTCTATAAGCCTTATAACGCCTCCCTTTTCTCCAGTGTTGACTGCTGCACCATCGCATCCAATGGCAACAAGGTTTTCCAGGTTCATGTCATTATTTCCAATATACTCAAACATTCCTTTACATATTTCTTCAGCTGATCCAGAATTCACAGAATAATGGCCCAAATAATCTGAACCAGGTTCTCTCACTAAAGTGATATGTTCTTCTGTTACCTTCTTCTGATATACTTTGGACTCTTTTTTTTCTTGGAAGAGTGTAGAATCTTTTCGACCATCAAAATAGATTCCTCTGATTGGGACCTGATTTTGATCTTTCATAATTTCTGATCTCTTCTTTTGTCTTTCTCTTCTGATTTTACTCCTATCCACTACTTCAGATGTATTGTCAATAGAAACTTCTCCAATATCTTGCAATACTGCACTAACAATGAATGCTGCAGCTCGATCTGAAACTGCAGTCCTGTCACAAGCAGTAGCCACTGAAGGTAGATTTGTAGTTTTCCTTTTCTTGAATAATTGTTCTTCAGGTTGTTCGAGCTTTCTCTTTGAGCTAACTGGCTCTGGAAATGTATCGTCTGATATTTCGTCAGATTCACTTTCACTATTTGATGTCGATGATGATAATTCAACATTTGTATCCTGCAATTTCTCCTGTGAAGATTCTTTGGTGAGCCTCACAGCTTTTTTTGCTTTCTTAGCAACGTAGATGCTTTTTTCTTTGAGAGTGTAATATCTATTCTATCAATAAACAGTTTTCTTTCACTCCTTTGATCTAAGAGGAACGTCACTTCTTCCTTTGGAACCGTTTTTTCTTTGGGACAAGAACATTGTGTTAGTACTTTGCACTTGCACGCTGCAATGTCAAAAAGTTTCGTGTGTGCTTCTTTTTTGAACATATCAATCTTTGCTTTGTAAGCTTCAGAATTTTTTCTGCTTTGGTATGGCTTCATAATGACACGATACTTTTCGTGGTAGCTTCTGAACATTGTTTCAATTCGCCTGTCTGACAGAATTGGGACGGAAGCACTTTCCCAAATTGTTTTCAATTTATCAACAACTTGTTCTAATATTTGAGATATTGAAGGATCTTTATTAGTATTCTGTTTCAAATCGTTTCTTACAAACAAGTAATATTTAAAAACTCCTTCGTATGTAGGAAGATTCCTGTGCCACAAATCTTCCCCCATACCAAACATGGGGCACTCAGTTGAGGCCCTGGTTGATTTTGCACAAACTCGAGACATTTTGAAAGTATACAAATCTGAAAAAGAAAGAGCTAATATCAATTATACGTTAATTTCAGTTAATAGTACATGGCAAACTTAGGGCAACACAATACAGAAATGCAAAATATATAAGAAATATAGTTTAGACTATCTGAGTAACGCCAACAACAGAACACCCCCTGCTACGAGAGCGACAGCTACACTGAACCGAGGTACTCACGTGACAGCTGAGTGAGCTGACTATAGAAAACTATTTTTAGAGAATATAAACTTTTTTTAAAGGTTGACTGAGCTATTTTTATACAAGTGTGAATAAATTCTTGTCTATTGTCCATCGTGGACTCTTCTGTAATTAATGGTTAAAATCTGCTTTTTTCAATTTTTTTCAATATTGAAGGTCATTGTGGCACCTGAAGATATTAATGTTATGATTTTAAATTTATACCAGCTTATTTCCTCACTACTCCACACATTTTCCACACGAGCCAATTTGAAAATTCGAAAAATGAGTTTTTCACTCCGCCGTACTCTACAATACTACAGTCTTATAATTTGTGCGGAGTCGCTGGCGTTCCCTCGCTGTGGTTCTAGGGTTAAGGTACGGAAGAAGGGAGGACCTAAAATCAATGGAGTACTATACCCAAAATGGACAGGAAATTCAGGGAAACTCTAAAGCAAATGATTTAGGAGTTGTAATGATCGATGACGGGAAATTTGAAACACAAAATAAAATAGCAGTACACAGAGCAAAGAGAATAACTGGACAGATACTAAGAACTTTTGAAAGAAAGGATAGGAATATAATGATTCTCTGTCTTAACATCCCCATATAAAAAAAGAGGACATTAGTCAACTAGAGGGGATTCAGAGAAGTTTCACAGCCCCGATCAATGGATGCAAAGAACTAAATTACTGGGGAAAGTTACATGACTTAAATTTTTATTCGCTGAAAAGAAAAAGAGAGCGAGGTACACCATTATCTACACTTGGAAACTAATGGAGGAACTAGTTCCTAATCTTACTTTGAACCCTATGGCCATTCAGAAAACAGTGGAAAGTAGGAAAGGAACAACAATGTGTCGTGTTCCCAAATTAAAGGCTAGACAGGGAACATCCTCAACCTTGAAGGAAAATAGTTTTGTTGTGAGAGGACCAAGACTGTTTAATCAACTCCCAAAGGAAATAAGGAACACGAGTGGTGTAGGGGTGGATATCTTCAAAAGAAGACTAGACACCTAGCTATGTGAAATAGAGCGCGCAAGAAACCAACCAACTCTTTACTTCATCAGTCCAACTTAAGAAAAAGGGCAACAAGCCTGACCTCCGTGAAATGAGGAATCATCGCACAGAACATCTGAAAGGTTAAATAAAAGCCA
>JAJOZX010001155.1:20000-32500 GCA_023014485.1 Bathynomus jamesi
TGAGCCACGCAGCCGTCGCCCGCCATCGGCTGTCACATCTCACCCTGTGCAACGTGCTAACAGCATCATTCGATCAAATCGGCGCGTTACATAAAAGGAGCTATCACTGGAGCTAGGAATTAATGAATGAAGTGTGAATACGATAATTCAGCAATTGGGATTTTCAAAAGTGTGTTCACAGTTTGTTCCTCGCGAACTGACTGAAGATCACAAAGCCCAAAGAAAAGAAATTGCTTCTGAGTCGTTGGTTCGATACGAGACAGAAGGGATGACTTCCTTTCACGAATTGTGACTGGGATGAAACTTGGGTACATCACTTTGAACCTGAAACAAAACGCCAATCCATGGAGTGGTATCACGCAGACTTCCCACTCAAGAAAAAATTCAAAATGGCTCCCTCTGCAGGAAAGGTTATGGCCACCATCTTGTGGGACATTAAAGGGGTGATTCTGGTGGACATTATGAAGAAAGGACAAACAATCAACTCAGAGGCATATATTGCTACCGTACAGAGACTCCAGAGACGTATAAATCGAGTTCGACCGGAGAGAAAACTGGAAGACGTCCTTCTTTTGCACGATAAAGCAACACTACACAACAGTTTGCAAACAAGAGCGGCCATCACAAAAATGCGCTTGACTGTGTTACCTTACCCTCCATACAGCCCGGATCTGGTACCTTCACACTTCCATTTGTTTGGGCCAATGAAGGCTGCTATTCAGAGTGACGATGAGGTTGTTGAGGAGGTTAAGAGGTGGCTCCAGCGGAACCCAGCGGACTTTTACCAGCAAGGAATAAAGGCTCTTGTTTGGAGGTGGAGGAAAGGTGTAGAAAAGGATGGAGACTATGTGGAAAAATAAAACTTGTAAAAAAGGTACTTGTGTACAAAATTTTTGGAACTTACAAGGAAACTTGTAAAGAAAAAAAAAAAGGTGGGGCAAAATATATTGAGTGGCCCTCGTGTATATATATATATATGAAAATTATTTCACGAAGGTAACACGTGAAAAAAAAAAATATATATATATATATATATATATTACACACGAGGGTGGGCTGAAAAGTAATGCCTCCATTCAAATAAATTTTAAACGGGTTGAAGGATTTTATTGAAAAAAAAGCAGATATGTACCTTAGAGTTTATTCTTCAAAACGATACATTTACTTTTCTATAAAGTCACCCTCTACCTCGATACATTTATACCAACGATAAATGAGTTTTTGAAATCCATCCCGGTAAAACTCGGAGCTTTGACTACGAAACCTAAATTTCACAGCTGCCTTAACTTCTTCGTCAGACTCGAAGCGACTTCCACGGAGATGTTTTTTAAGTTTAGGAAAGAGGTGAAAATCGCATGGTGCTAAATCGAGGCTATATGGTGGATGCGGCAAGACGGTGAATTGCAGATCCTCAATTGCTTCTCGCGTTTGAACAGTGGTGTGAGGCGTGTGCGTTGTCATGGTGAATAATGACTGCGTTTTTGTAGGTGCGAACCCTCCTGATTCGTTTTTTCAACTTCTTTAGTGTTTCAGTATAACACTACTGATATCCCAAAAATCAGTCATCATTACTTTTCCAACCGATTTTTGAACTTTGGATTTTTTTTGGTTGCGGTGAATTTTTGTGCCGATATTCCACAGAATGTCGTTTATTTTCAGGGTCATAATGGTGGACCACGTCTCGTCTCCTGTCACAATGCTGTGCAGAAATTCATCTTCATTTTCGAAGCGCTGCAGATTTTCTTGGCAAATGCGTAGTCTCTCAGTTTTCATCTCGGCAGTGAGCATGCGAGGCATCCATCTGGCGCAGACCTTTCGGTAACCGAGAATACTGATAATATGTCCCACCCACTCTTTGGAGATATAGAGCATTGCAGCAACTTCATTTTGTTTAATGCGACGATTTCCACGAATCAGTTCGTCAACGTAGTTCCGGTGAGACTCGTCGGTTGCTGTTACAGGCCTTCCACTTCGCGGTTTGTCTCGCAAATCTCCTTGCCCTGCTTCTCTTTCTTTACACTGCTTCGCCCAACGTCGAATGGTACTCACATCAACACACTGTTTACCGTATGGGAGTAACACTTTCCACGGTAAAAATTCAATTACGATACGTTGCTTAAACCGAACGTCTTTACTCCTTTCCATTGTAATCGATACTGAACCAACGTGTGGAATGAGTGTAGGCTATATTAGGCTCTAACACAAAACCGGTTTTATCTGGTTACCTCTACACAATCTGGAAGGGGTTGGGGATATCAAGTTACAACACAAAACCGGTTTTATCTCGCTACCTCTAAACAATCCAGAATTATTCAAGTGGAGGCATTACTTTTCAGCCCACCCTCGTATACACACACATATATATATATATATACATATATATATATATATATATATATAGCATATAAACCTGTTAATTTGGAAATTGTAATTAGAATTAAGCTTGATTTTTTTTAAGCAAAGTTCGCGATTCTTCTCGTGTTCAAACAATGCTAATAAAAACGTTCTTTCATCCCGCAACAAACTACAGGTTTTTTCCCCACTTAAGAATGCAAAACTAAAACCATTTTGCTGCAAAAGTTTCTTCCTCAGTTGAAAACATTATCAGTTTTAGGTGTAAGTTTGTCGAATGAGGATGTAATACAAGCTAGAGATGTTATGATTGAGTAACCCCAATTTTATGGGTAACCATGATATATTTTCTACGCGTTATTATTATTATTATTATTATTATTATTATTGTAAGGCCGTCGAGAGAAATTCAAAACTATTAAAAATATAATTTTTTATTTATGTTTAAATTGTACGCCATAAGAATTTTCCACATTCTATCTTAACAGTACTGAGTACTTTTTCCTATATAATATTTTCATACCTGTTACTGTCAACTATGTCAAACATGTCATCTGAAATAACTCTGAAGGCGTACATTATTGATTGGTGTGCCATTTATACATTTCCCCTGACACGCACTGTATATACAGTAGACTAGTGTGTGTGTGTGGTGTGTGTGTGTGTGTGTGTGTGTATGTATGTATGTATGTAAGACATTGCGTTGCCATGCGACATTTCCTCAAAAATATGTTTTATCAATGATTGTCCTAGTGATGAAGTTAATTTAGGCTAGGTTAGGTGAAGTTAAATTAGCGTAGGTTATGATTATCATAGTCAGACTCAATTTACGCTAGGTTAGGTTCAGTTAAGGTAATAAGAGTGTCGACAGAATGTTGCCTTGAAGAAATGAGTAAAGATAAGTCTGGGTTTTAGCTGGTCTCCTTGACAATTTGTAGGAGTAAGTTTAAGTGAAATTACTATTCAGGATGGAAGAGAATGAACAAAACATACTTATAGGATTCAGTGGCCATAGAAATTAAATAATTTATGTGCGAATAGTTTAGCTTTACGTTCCAGTAAGTTTATTTAGATGCTAGAATAACTCTAGCGAAGGAGTTATGCAAAGGAGTTTAGGCGTAAATAAAAACTGTATTGAATCTTTTGTTTTGGAATTAATGTGATTTCATTTCATTTTCTTCGGTTGAATGGAATTGAAAGGGATACGGAGTTCTTTAGTTTATGACCAGATAGTATTATATTGATTTTATTGTTTTCTATTTCGCTCTCTCTCTCTTTCGATATATACATACAGTAGCGCTCATAACTATTCGTAAAGAGAAATATTGCAGTTATATTCGTCCTTATCTTTTGTACCATGCATACGATAGTGATGGGAAAATTTAGCAAATAAAAAAAATAAGTTTAACTCCAACGTATCATGTAAAACATCAAAGAATTTAAAGAAAATAAAATAAAAATAAAATGCAAGTTTCATACATTTATTTACAAAATTATTTAATACTTTGTTTGTAACCTTAGGCTTGAAAAATTTAAAATTTTTATCAGTAGTTGGCTGTTTATTGATTAGAGACTGTTGGCATTTCTGAACTCTAGAATTTTAGCTGTGAATCTTCAAGGAAGACGAGTGACTGTACAAGTCATTAGTAAGCAATGGGTCGTTGTGGTAAAGATCTGTTATTGCTGCACACTAGTCTGGAATATTATCTATGAGAGTAAGTATAAAAGTTGGCGGAGGGGGGAGGGACAACTTTTATAATTACTCCCATAGTTAATGAGTGCTTCTAACAACAGGATTGTGTTCGTCCCCCGACAACTTTTTTACTCCAGTTACGCCCCTGGTCTGGAAAAAATTATAGGAAGATAGGAGAACTTCAAATTCCATTCATGACGGTTGCTGCGGTTATAAAGAAATGGAAAGGCTTTGGAACAGCCAAACACTCTACAAGGTGTGAACGACCTTGCAAGGTTTCGGAACGTACAGCTAGACGGATTGAAAGAATGGCTGCTCTGAATCCACGAGTGACTGCAGGTGATATTTGCCAAACATTAAGATTATCTGAGGTCAATGTCCATCCCTCTACTGTACGTCGTGCATTGATAAAAAATGGTTTGTATGGAAGAGTTGCACGAAGAAAACCTCTACTACGAAAAGCGCACAGAGGAGCTCGTTTAAAGTACGCCAAGGATCATCAAAATGAAAACTTTGCATTCTAGAAGCAAGTTCTGTGGACAGACGAAACCAAAATTGATTTATTCGGGAACAACGAGCAACGGTATGTTTGGCGAAAATCAAATACTGCATTCGAAGGGGCATAAACGTCCTTCCTACGTTAAACATGTTGGTGGTAATTTGTTTCTTTGTAGATACTTTAGTGCTTCTGGTCCAGGAAAACTTGTCATCAATGAAATCTTGAATTCGAAGAAATATCAGGAAATTTCAGAAGAAAATACATTGCCTTTGGTTTGCTCATTGTATCAGTTGCTCGGAGACACTAGCACCGGACCTCCGCCTTTAGTTCTGGAGTTGCGAATGGGTCGCAATTAGGTACTACAACGAGACAGTCCAAATCATAAAAGTAAGACTACCATGAAATAGATTCAAGAAGAGAAGTTCAAGCTTCAACAGTGGCGTATCTAAATTTAATCGAGAATTTGAATGAATTGCAACAATTTTCTTTAGAAGAATTGGCTAAAATTTCTACCGAGAGATGTCGAAACCTCGTAGAAAAATACCAAAAACGAATCATTGAAGTCATTCAAGCAAAATGAACACGCAAAGTATTAAATAATTTTGTAAATAAATGTACGAAAACTTTTGCATTTTAACTTTTTTTTTTTTTTTTAATTTTCCTCAAAATTATTTAATGTTTTATATTATATGTTGGAGTTAAACTAATTATTTATTTGTTAAATTTTTCCAAACGAATGTTAAATTTTCCATAGCTATCTTATACATGATACAAAAGATAAGGACGAATATAAATGAAATATTTCTCTGTACGAATACTTATGAACGCCAATGAATATATATACATATTATATATATATATCTTCCTCAATACTCTTACCAGACATTTTCCTCCAATTAGAGAAAACACTACACTATATTGTTAATCCGATAGTTTATTATAATAGCTACACTGAAATCGTTCTTGCGCAAAAATCCGAAATAACTGAATAACGTTTCGCTAATTTTGCCTCGGAGAAAAAAATTCGAAAAGTCGTAGACAAAATATTATATTACATCGAATTCAAAAGAGCTTTTCACAGAAGAAATTCGGGTTTATATAAAACTCTTTTCGATAAAATTCTTAGAATTTCTTTTTAAATGAGAAAGGTACAAAAAAAAAAAAAAAATGAAGAACGAATTTTTGAAAATGGATTGAAGGAGGACAATCTTATCTCCCCCACCCCCCCCTCCCTCCTCCCACCCTGTAACTCAATTCTGCGCAAAACATTCTGGAATACACTATTCAAGGATTCTCTTTATTTTGCTTATTCCTTTCTCTTCCAGTCTTTTGTTGAATTCTTCTGAAAGGGTAGTTGTGTTTGGTGCCGAAACGTTGCAGTGAGAGTTGTTACAAATATCTGGTTTAATTTGATGAGTCCCTTTTTTTTTTACGTTTTTACATTTCTGTTGGATCAGTTTCATATACTGTATATATATATATATATATATATATATATATATACAGTATAGGATGAATTTCATAATTAAACACGTGAAATGAAGGAATGATGCAAACCCACAAGGAAAAAGAAAAGTGGAATCATTTTTCTTTTTCCTTGTGGGTTTGCATCATTCATATACAGTATGTATATATATATACATATACATAAATTCCAAGAAATTTACTATCATTATTATTATTATTATTATTATTATTATTATTATTATTATTATTATTATTATACAGGGTGGGCCGTAAGTTTCCATACATAGGAAAATAAACATTTTTTTATGGACAACCATTTTTATTTATATAATATGCTCTACATGGTTGCCATTGTTTTGAAAACACATTTCAATACGTGTTCCCCACTGTTGATGAACACGCATTAGCACAGTTGACGTTATGCTTGTAATGGCGTTGGTGATACGTTCCTTTAGATGATTTATGTCTCGTATCTTTTCCTGATACACCATGGCCTTCAAGTGCCCCCAAAGATAGAAATCAAGGGGGGTGAGATCTGGGGATCTGGGAGGCCACTCCACAGGACCACGCCGACCAATCCAAGCATCCGGAAACTGCTGATCCAAATACCGACGCACGTATTTAAATTTTCCTATGTATGGAAACTTACGGCCCACCCTGTACATATATTTTACCTTCAAAATTTAGCTATACAAAATACATCAACTCTGAGAACCTAAAATTCAAAATATTCACGTTGAAATGATTCCAAGGTATTCCCGCAAATGTTTACCATGAAATTACATGAAAGTTATGTAAAGAAGAAATACATTCCACCATCTAAAGCTTTAAAAGAAAAGAAAAAAAAGAAAAAAAAAAAGAGGCCTTTGTTAAAAATAAGATACTCGGCTAAAATATTTCGTGAAATAATGACATTTTCTAACATTGTTTTTGAGCTCCGAACGTGAAGTTTGAAGCCAACGAAAATATATGCAAAAATGCTTTTTACGTATGAATTCGTACTGAAAAGAATTCACTTCCGTACCCAACTTTTCGTACGAAAAACAAAATGCTGAAATATCAGTATTTAAGAATATGGTTTTTCCTTCCATATGATGTCTTGGGGTATGGTGTTTCCTTCCATATAATGTCTTGGGGTATGGCGTTTCCTTCCATATGATGTCTGGGGGTATGGTGTTTCCTTCCATATGATGTCTGGGAGTATGGTTTTTCATTCCATATGATGTCTGGGGGTATGGTGTTTCCTTCATATGATGACTGCGGATAGTGGGTATAGTGATTTTGATGACTGCTGTTTACCCACTTTCTATATTTTCTACGTAATTAAGAATCTTGTATGTTTCAAGGGGAGTAAATAGCTACTAAGATTACGAAGTAAAACGTAAAGATTTACACAGGATTCCACAAGATAATATATGTATATATTAAACTTTTAAATATAATACTGCCCAACAACTTCGTCCCTTATCACGTGACTTCCCAGCGCCCGTAGCTCAGTGGGTGACACCATTTCCAAGTAAGCGAAGGGAGGTCCGTGGTTCGAATGTCATTGATGCTGGACTTCGCGCAAAAGAACGCATTCGTCTGACCTGAGCTATATGCCATTTTCTGGCCTTCCTCCGTACTGATTGCTATCATCACGTGACATCACCTTTAACATTAACAAAAAAAAAAAAAATATATATATATATATATGAAGACATTTAAGACGTAACATTTAAGTGTTCGTCGAATTGAGTGAAGGAGGATGTTGGCATGTTATAAAAAAAAAATATATATATATATATATATATATATATATATATATATATATATATTTTCGAAGAGTTTTATGAGAGGGATTTCAAAAGCCCTTAATAGAATTCTTTGTCAGTGTCAGCTCAACTATCTGTTTTCCACTTCTTTTGTTTTATTCTTCAATTTATATATATATATATATATATATATATATATATTTTATTTATTTTTTATAAATATATATATATATTTATTTTATTTATTTTTTATAAATATATATATATATATATATTTATAAAAAATAAATAAAATATATATATATATATATATATATAATATATATATATATTATTTTTTTTATTTTATATATATATATATATATATGTGTGTGTGTGTGTGTGTGTGTGTTTGTATGTTTTAGTGATAAGTGTGTGGTAAGTCCAATGTTTGTGTTTTCCCTCGTGTTTACACCTTTATCTATTATTTATACTGGTTCTTTCCGTCATTTCTTTGTTCCGATGATTTTGGAACATCGTCCATCTTCCTTTTATGGACGTGTCTTTATTTTCAACTTCCTTTTTTCGAACTTTCTGCTTCTATCTTTTTAATTTATCTCTTTATGGATTATCCTCGCTTCTAATCTTGTTGTTTTTTTTGTTGTTTTTTTATCTATCTTTTATCTTTTATCTTAGTTTTTATTTATCTTTAAAAAACGGAACTTTCTCTGTAGAGAAACTTTCGCTGCAGAGAAATTTAATTTTTAGCATTATTATATTTTTTCATTTCAGTTTGTTTTGTGTGTGTGGGGGGGGTGAGTTAGGTTTGAGGGGCTTTTTTTGGGGGGGGGGAGGTAGAGGGCACAGGGATGTTGCACCAAATTTTCATCTCAGGTTATTTTTAATTAAATGTTTATTGCCATTTCTGTTACGTCTTCAAATGAATCTTTATCTTTAATTTACGTTCAACGCCTGTCATATTTATGTTCCAATTTCATCTTTAATTTTTTGAGGAAACAAAAATGTTTCCTCAAATTATGAACATTCTAATTTTTCTTTTTCTTTTTGGTTTATTCATTTTATACTCGATAGTTTTCCCCTATAATTTCCTCGTCTTTTGTCTCCCTGAAAAGGTCTAATGGTTATGAACCAAAGTATTTGGTAATGATCAAGAAATTGTTTTTTTTAATTATGTAAATATATATTTCATCATTCATTACGATGTTGTAAAGAAGAAAAGTAAATAGTTGGTTACAACAACCAAATTCATAGTTAACTATTTTACAACCAACTAAAATAGTCACTTCAACCATGCCATAATTCAACTTATAACATATATATTATATATATATATATATATATATATATATATATATATATATATATATATATATATTTGATAACCAACTTATTAATTGGTTAGTACTGTTTCATATAGTATGGTTGAATATGGTTGAAGTAGTCATTGTGACATAGATGGCAAAATATTTGGGTTTTACAATCAATTTTTTTCGTCACAGTGCTATTTTTATCAGTTTCCCTTTTATAGTTAGATGTGGGTTGGTTACTTTTGTTATTATGTTAACTACAGCAGATTTCTAAGGAAAAAATAAATCAGATTTTTTTTTCTATATTAATCTGAGTGTCTTTCCCCCCGAGTTCAAAGACGAGCAACTAAGATGATTCCGTCTCTTAGGTCAAAGTCGTACGAGGAGAAGGCTTAAAGAGTTAAAATTGACTACACTCGAGACTAGGAGGTTAAGGGGTGATCTAATCCAGGTTTTCAAAATTAAGAATAGGTTTGATAACGTAGATAGAGATAGCTTTTTCGAAATATCTCAATATAATAGGACTAGAAATAACGGGTGTAAGTTGACAAGTAGAAGTTTCGAGACAGCAGTTGCGAAAAACTTTTTTACGCATAGAATAGTAAATAGCTGGAATAGTTTGCCGGTAGAAGTAATTAGTAGCACGTCTATAAACATGTTTAAGAATCGATTGGACGCGCATGTTGATAGAAAGGGTATAGTTTAAGATAGTAAAATTAAGGCTTTGTGGGGATAGATCCCACAGCTCAACACAAGTGTTGTGGGATATAGGGAGGCAGCGTCTTGGGTTAGGGGATACTCTCTGTCCTTACACACCCCATTTAAAGAGATTCCTCTGCCGAGCGGTGCCCCCCATAGTACTGTGAGGTATTGAAAAACTCATGATCTTCACTTGCCCCACAAACACCTTTAAATTGGAGACCCATAATGGGTGCACACACATTTCTACATTACTGTACAGTCTTTACAGCCACACCTACACTTTTCCTCGTAAGTGTATATATTGTAATGTATATGGTTGTAAATTTTGACTTGGTCCGCAATCGATATGGACCGTGACTTGATGGATACCGTAATGAAATTGACTGGATTCTTTGGATCTGATATATTTGCATGTCCGTTATAAATAGATATAGAATGTAACATATTTGTGGAGAGTAGTCTATTATGACTTGCTCCTCTGGACCGAGAGATTCTATCTTTAGTTTTAAACCGATAATTAATTATTTTCAAATTGATAATTATTTAGTTTCGTAAAAATTGGTCGTTGCCAATTTACCGACAGTTTTTAAATAAGTTTCTTATGTTCTTGTGGTTCGGAACCCACGTAAAATTGTAGGTCCCCTCCGCCACCACCACGGAGGACATACACGATTACGAACACAGTTAGGTAGACCAGCCATGAGTGGATCCTAGGGTCTTTGTTGGTCTGAAACATTATAACATTATAACATTATATATATGTGTGTGTGTGTGGAATATTATGCATGAACACGTACGATTTTGCACAATGCAAAAATCGCAAACATCAATGTTCAAACCCAGTGTGCATGATATTCCATTTATGGGATTCCAGCGTTGCACCAGATGTTTTGAATGAAATGCTAGTCATTACTCGAGTGCGGTAGGGTTAACACGTGAAATACCTCTGCATGCGAAGGTATTATGCGTTTCCTCGGTTGTTTATATTTATGTTAACGTTTATCCCGTACGTGGGTTCAAATCCTCGTCGGGGTAACTTTTGTATTATGAAAAATTGTGCGTGTTCATGTATAATATATACAGTATATATATATATATATATATATATATATATATATATATATATATATATATATATATATATATATATATATCACACAAGGGCCACTCAATATATTTGGCCCACTTTCTTATAAGTTCCAGAAATTTTGTACACAAGGTCTTACATACCTTTTTTGCAAGTTTATATTTTTCCACATAATCTCCATCCTTTTCTACGGCTTTCCTCCACCTCGAAACACGGGCCTTTATTCCTTGCTGGTAAAAGTCAGCTGGGTTCCGCTGGAGCCATCTCTTAACCTCCTCAACAACCTCATCATCACTCTGAAACTTTCTTCCACGAATAGTATCCTTCATTGGCCCAAACAAATGGAAGTGTGAAGGTGCCAGATCCGGGCTGCATAGAGGGTGGGGTAACACAATCAAGTGCATTTTTGTGATGGCCGCTCTTGTTTGCAAACTGTTATGTGGTGTTGCGTTATCGTGCAAACGAAGGACGTCTTCCAGTTTTCTCTCCGGTCGAACTTGTTTTATACGTCTCTGGAGTCTCTGTAGGGTAGCAATATATGCCTCTGAGTTGATTGTGTGTCCTTTCTTCATAATTGCCACCAGAATCACCCCTTTCATGTCTCAGAAGATGGTGGCCATAACCTTTCCTGCAGAGGAAGCCATTTTGAACTTTTTCTTGCGTGGGGAATCTGCGTGATCCCACTCCGTGGATTGACGTTTTGTTTCAGGTTCAAAGTGGTGTACCCAAGTCTCATCCCGTCACAGTTCGTGAAAGGAAGTCATCCCCTTCTGTCTCGTATCGAACCAACGATTCAGAAGCAATTTCTTTTCTTTGGGCTCTGTAATCATCAGTTAGTTGGCGAGGAACAAACCCTAAATACACTTTTGAGTATCCCAGTTGCTGAATTATCGTAATCACACTTCCTTCACTAATTCCTAGCTCCAGTGATAGCTCCTTGTATGTGACGCGCCGATTTGATTGAATGATGCTGTTAGCACGTTACACAGTGTGAGATGTCACAGCCGATGCCGGGCGAACGCTGCGTGGCTCATCATGGAGACTGGCTCTCCCTCTCTCCGATGATCTCACACGTTTCGAACAGCGTCCAACTGTGCTTCGATCAACAACAGCATCTCCGTAAACGTTTTGTAGACGTTTGAAATTTTTCCAACTGTTTCCTTCTCTGCGGTTAAGAACTCGATAATAGCTCTCTGTTTACGACGCACATCACTGTCAGACGCCATTTTCGAAACTGCGTTAACCATCGCTTTTATACAAGGCCTTTTAAAAGCGGTTTTATACAAGGAGGGGAGGTTCAAACTGGAAAAATCCGGTTATGTGAAACGCAGAAAGTTTAAACTTACGGCCCAAAAGACATTTCAGCCCCATGGCCTATTATTTAGCTAAGAAAAAAGGGTGGGGCAATATATATTGAGTGGCACTAGTATATATATATATATATATATATATATATATATATACACAAAATGCAAACCCACAGGGAAAAAAAATGATTCCAAGGCCTTGCGTGTATTCAGAAGTACACCTCGTCAGAGAATGAAGGGAGAAGCGAGATGACGAAAATATATTTACATATGTACAACATGAAAGAAAAATAAAAAGAGTAGTACATGAATAACAAGAGTTGATTGAAGGC
>JAJOZX010001155.1:35000-70000 GCA_023014485.1 Bathynomus jamesi
TTATTGGAGTTCCCGGAAATCCATTCGACTTATTGAAGCGTTTCCGCCAGAAGAGAACTCCGACCACGACCCTCAAATGGAAATCTGTGCCAATACGACGAGATGGCACTCTATGGCATCTGTATTTTGAGTTGTTTAGTGTCTACGCAAATATCGAGGTCAGGCGATAGAGAATAAACAAAAAGGGGGTGAGAAAAAGGGTGAAAAGAATGAAGAGGTATATAACATAGTATTTATAGTGGGTGGCGCAAAAGTCGCGCATCATAGGAATTTTCAGTGTTGATTATAATATATTATTTTTTTTCTTTTAGGTAGGGGATGGCTGCGAAATTAACAATAGATGAGAGAGTGAGCTTGGGTTTAGTGTATGGAATACCAGGTACTACAAATCGATGAATCGGTACAGAATTTAAATTCTGTACCGATTCATCGATTTAATTGTAGTTAATAATATATAATCAGTGAAAAGAGCCAGAAACTGGCGCACTGCTCACACCAACTATATAATGCGGCCCATCGCACTAACTCCTGTATTATTATTACAGCATTATCGGGATTCGAACCTCGTACCTCAGTGTCTTCATTTCGCTTGTAGGGAAACGGTGTTACTCACTGAGCCGAGGACGCTGGTTAAATTCTAAGTGTGATCTTTTAAATTGCTTTAATAATATTAACTCTCCCGTGGTTGGTTAGTTGGAGACTGGACTCAGCTTCTGAGGCTCGGGTTCGACTTCCACCTTCGTCGCGGATAGTTTTTTTTTCATTTCCTTCCATGTCTTCATGACCTTGAGGACTGTTCTTCGAGATACTGTGGCAATTACGCGATTTTTAATGTTCAGACACCAACCGAACGGGATCCTACTATGATGAACCTTTCACAATCAATAACATCTTTTCCAATTACCATTTTTTAAAAAAATTATTCTATAAGAACAGTAAAAACTAGTATGAACATGTTAAAATAGACGATATTCTCAAAATTATACGCATTCGCATATCTACTTAGTAAAGTATGTAACGTCATTAATGATATCAGAAAATACAGCACCGAAAATGGGAGTGTTTCCATTATTTTGTCCAACATATATATATATACACACACACACACACACACACACACACACACCACACACACACACACAGAAGGTTGACAAAAGTAAATAGACACCTTCGGTTTTTCTAGTTTTTGATGTGATAATAAAAGTCAATAAATAATAAGAGATTTATTGAATGAATATATTTAGAATCGCGTTACTTTCCCCTTTTGTATTATGTAAAGGTGACACGTTCTGGCATTCCATTGATGAGCCTTGTCAGTTGTTTTTGAGGACAATCATCATGGTGTCTATTTACTTGTGTGTGTGTGTGTGTGTGTGTGTGTGTGTGTGTGTGTGTGTATATAAGATTTTTGTAGGTGTTATTTGCTTTCATTCTGACTGCCCGACCGTCTTCCTCTTAACTGATTTCCGCGGTTCTTTTTCCTTCCTTCCTTTCGATAATTAAGTGTTGATATCACGAGTGAATATCCCGTACACCATTTCGTTTTCTCTTCTTCATTAGTAGTCTATATAAACGTGAACTGTGGAGTGTGTGTGTATATATATATATATATATATATATATATATATATACAGGGGTGCAGTGCCAATTTTATAGGTGCCGGAGCTCTGGTGGGCCTGACAAAAGCCTGCCATTTCCTATCCTGTTTCTATATATGCCACACGATGACTAAGTATTTCGTGTTTGCACTCACTAATTATCATAAAATAAATATAATTATCAAGCAAATAAAGAAAAAAGAGCAATCATGTATTTTATCAATTTAAGAAGTTAAAACTACTTAGTGCTTACCAAATACCACCAGTGGGAAGTTTCACAATAATTTCCACAAAGGGTCAGGCGTGATATGTTTTCGGGGGTCTGAAGCAACTCTTGTCCTGGTGTCATCTGCCGATCTGTGGTACCGCAGCCATGATATGGCATATGGCTCAGGATTCCACTGAACTAGAGGAGGTCCATGTAGTTTAACAAACATAAGCGCTGATACATGATTTATGAGAATTCTTGAGCGTGTTGTTGTTATTATCAAGTTCATGTGACTGAATCCCCTCTCACACTCAGCAGTACTAATAGGAATAACTTGTGAACAGCTCAGTAATGGGTGTAAATCTTGGGGGATGCGGCGCCCATGATCTTCCACATAGTCTCTAAAGGCATTTAGTACAGAGTAAGAAGAAAGCACACACTATATATATATATATATATATATATATATATATATATATATGACGCGTTCGGTGGAGAAGGGGCGAACGCAACATTTTCGAATGATGCCACAAAATGCAGTTAAAGTTTGTAAACTTTAAACCTTTGTATTTTTCCGGTTTATTGAAATGTTGTATGAATTTGAACACATATTTGAATAAAATATTGTTGTGTAATATGTCGATATAATAAAACGCCAAGAAATTTTACAATATTATTTACTGATAGCTTCTGATGTTAACTGGCGTAATCCATTATTTGGTCCTCTTCGTCGAATGTTGTATTACCTGCTTCAACTGTTTCGGTTTCTTCCAGTTCCTTTAACAATCTTGTATAGTAGTTCACTGCAGTTGCAGGCATTAGGTCTGATAATTCTTTGAGATCTTTTATTTTTTCCTTAGTTATTAGCAGCAATTGGGAATACTTTGGTTGCAGTGTCTGCTGGGCTAGATTGAATAAACTGACACTGTAGGATTTTTTCCCTTTCTGCAGTCTGACGGGATGGCTATTATCTGGGGTTGTGCGGTATGCAGTAGATATTACTTAGCCTTCTTTGTGTTGAAAGTCAAATATTAACTTTCTTGCATCTGTAAATTTAGTAGTTGTTGATTTCCTAATGACAATGCACGTTTTTAGGACGTCAAAATCGAGAAAATCAGCCTGTTTCATTTCTACAACTAGGAAGCGCTGCGAAACGGCTGTAGTTATGGCCGTAACATAATCTTTTTTGGTGTAAATAATATTGCTGTAATTATTTTTTATATTTTGTTCAATTTGGCCAAATTGAGCATCACAGGGCATTGTCGAGTGACCAGAAAGTAGATAGATGTGTTCAATGTGAAGCAATGATGCGGAGTGAATTTCTCTGAGATACATTAAAACCTAAATTTTACCGTGAAAGAGTGCAGACTAACATCTAATTTTTTGCATAGGTAAAGCAAAGGTTTTAAAGGATAATTATACGACAAAAAACTCATTTTTCGAATTTTGTGGCGTTCGCCCCTTCTCCACCGAACGCGTCATATAGTGTGTGTGTCGGAGAGGCATGTAATTAATATTGACATGTTGAGAATATGAGAAAGTACAAGGTGATCCAAAAAGTATTCCCAGAAATAACTCGTTACTTTTTGGATCACCCTGTAAATTGCGTTTTAGTTCTGCTTTTTAATCCGTTGGCGTGAATAGCATGAGCACTTTACGTGGCTATAAAATCACGCCCAAAATAATGTCACCTGATCTAGATTTGATAACACTCGAACAATATAACTACGCAATGAATACAGTGTTCCATACGTATACTTTCCTCTCTGCTTTTCGGATTATATATGTTGTACGTGAATGCGAATACTGGTGATTCGTATTCGGAAAGAAATCGTATAGCTTTTACGGGAATGAACGAAAATCGGTGTATAAAAGTTTCCGTGGGAAAGTCTACATTCAAACAGTTGTACCCGTAAATTGTTCCCCTAAACTCAGGATGACGCCTAAAAGCCTATAAAACAACAGCATCAGTAAATTTCGTTTTATATTAATAGATTTTTCCCTTTTTTACGATTCAAATTGGACTCTTTTGTCCGCATAAACTCAGAATATTCATTCCCAAAACGAAACGTCGGAGCTGACATAATAAAATGAAGGCTCTTCTATTGTCACGTTCGTATCCAGAGGGAGGCTTTGAAAGAGACAGCACTCACTTTAACAGCTAATGCGAGAAGACCGCGAACCACCCCCTCCCCTTGAACACTTTATCGCTCTTTGTTATGGCAGGACAGACAGGCAAGTCAACACACAGACACAAAGACACGATACGAGGGCATCGGAAAATGAACAAAGATGGACGTGTATATACGAAAGCTATATAAACTGGAAAAGATAAAACACTGATAAAAGGATAAACAAACGAATATCTAGAAAGCTTTTCTCCTCACCGATGAAGAGAGAGAGAGAGAGAGAGAGAGAGAGAGAGAGAGAGAGAGAGAGAGAGAGAGAGAGAGAGAGAGAGAGACGTAAAATATTGAATCGAAATAAATATATAACCAGATAAGCAAAATTTATAGTATAGTCTTACCTAAAAAGAAAACGGTATCTCACATAATTTTTATTCATCTGATGTTAAAGGTTTTTATAGAACAAAATACCTGTCTATTGGAAGATATCAAACGTTATGAATCACTTTCCGTTCTCACTTGAAAAGGGGAGATAACATTTCTCAAGTGAATTCGCCAGAAAAATTTTCGATGTTTTGAATATAAGTGATTTATTGACTTCACTCATAAGCCATTTTGACGTTTCTTTTATACTCCCATTTGCTTTTTTTCTTTTACACACACACTCTCTCTCTCTTTATGTATATATATAGCCCCTATATCGGGGGGGTGGGGGGTGGAGATGCGTGCGCTCACGTGCGTGCGTGTGTAAAGAAGATAGTCAAAATGAAAACCAAATACAACAGGAATACTACGTGAATTATTTTTTCCAGAATCTCTTTTTTGTACCTTTTGGTTACCATTCGGAAATTTTCAAAATATTTTCTTAAATGAATAATATATATATATATATATATGCACTAGAATCACAAAAAACACGTGACCTTATTAATAAGCAAACAACCACAAGGAAAAGGAAACACAAAGTCCGAGCGCTTTCGTGATATATTCACATTATTCACATTTTCTGTTCCTCCTTGATAATGTGAATATATCACGAAAGCGCTCGGACTTTGTGTTTCCTTTTCCTTGTGGTTGTTTGCTTATATATATATATATATATATATATATATATATATATATATATATATATATATATATATACAAACACAGTATATATTACGCCCAAACATCGAACTCGCTCAGTGAGCGAAAAAAACAGCCACAACGGGTTGTGGATGCACCTAAGTGACCACACACCGATGTTAGATATTTTTTCGCTTCATGGCAGTTCTCAAACAACCACAACGCGTTGTGGACGATTCGGATATGACCACAACGCGTTGTGGACGATTCGGATATGACCACAACGCGTTGTGGACGATTTGAAACGACCACACACCGACCTAAAACTCGTACTCATAACGCTTGGTATAGATTTTCCCGTTATGCTAGGTTAGGTTTGCAATATGAAATTAATGCGTATGGAGGTAAGGCCAATGTTTTCCAAAAAAGACAACCTTTGTTTTCCACTGAAGATACGTCTGTACAATTAGGTCATTTGATTGTTGTCAATACCTCTGGTGTTGAAAAATATAGTAATGTTTCTCCTACTTTTTATTTTAAGACTATTATTATATTAGTTTGAAACAATATTTGGGTTTGTAATAAATTTTAAAAAGTGCACTTAACTTTTTCATCCTTTCCATTAGTCCTTTTGGCTCCAGCTACCCAGGCAAGGTGGATACATTTACTTAATATTATCATCTGTATAATTTAGGTCTTGGGGGTACGGGGGCGGAGCCTCCGTAGTGCTCCCCTCTCTCTTTTTTTTTTTAGGTGTTTTTTTACCTCTAAAAAATTCCGGTAAAAATATGATAGCGTCAGCGGTTGTTTACATCATTAAAAGAGTTTTACGTCATTAATTAGTTTAATCGGTGAATACATCGATAAATATACGTCGTGTTTATATCATTTCGATATACGTGGTGTTTAAATAGAGTTTGATGAAAGACATCGGTGTATGGTCGTTTCAAATCGTCCACAACGCGTTGTGGTCATATCCGAATCGTTCACAACGCGTTGTGGTTGTTTGAGAACGGCCATGAAGCGAAAAAATATCTAACATCGGTGTATGATCACTTAGGGGCATCCACAACGCATCTCCTTTTTTTTTGCACCTTGGGGTTGGCACAGGGGGGTCCTTGCAACAAGGGGGAGGGGGTTGGCACTGGCACTCATTGCAACATTGCATCATTGCACTGCACTCTCTCCTTTTTCTCCCATACTACTAATGGAGACAGTCAGTAAGGGGCAGGGAATTGATGAGACGAAAAGCCTTTGACTCCACCCGGTCAAGTACGGCTGTGTGAGTTGAGCCACCCCAAACATCAGAAGCATACTCGATACAGGGGCGGACAAGACTCCTGCACAGAGACAGCATCTGAGCGGGGATGAAGAAACTGCGGAGGCGGTACACCTAACCTCTTAGAAGTTGTTTTGGAAAGAGAGTATATATGATCTCTCCAGGAAAGATCACAAGAAAATGAAACGCCAAGAATGTTAAGAGAAGAGAAAGGATTGAGTTCTGTATTGTTGAAGGTAGGGGATTGTCGTGTGGAAGATTGTGACGAGTAGACAGATGGAGGAACTGAGATTTTGAAGCACTGAAAATCAAGAGGTTTTCTCTGCCTCGATCAGAGATAGTAGAAAGGTCAGAGGTCATGTGCTCCATACCCGTCCTACGCGAATCATGGGGTGTCTATTGAGAGGGACGCTTTGTGAAGCGAGTGGAGAAGTGAAAAGCGGAATCATCGGCAAAGGAGTGAATAGGACATGAAGTGCGAAATGAAAGATCATTAATAAATAAAAGGAAAAGAGTGGGTGACAGGACAAAACCCTGAGGAACACTACTGTCAACAGCTTTAGGAGAAGAACAGTGGCCATCTATAACCGCAGCTATAGATCGGCCAGAAAGGAAATTAGAGATGAAAGCACAAATAGAAAGATAGAAATCGAAAGAGGGCAGTTTCGAAATTAAAGATTTTTGTCACACTCCATCAAAAGCTTTCGATATGTCTAGCGCAATAGCAAAAGTTTCACCGAAACGAGATGACCAAGAGTCAGAGAGATATGCAAGAAGATCGCCTGTAGAGCGTCCCTTGCTGAATCCAAACTGACGATCTGAAAAAAGATTGTGAGAAGAAAGGTGTTTAAGAATCTTCCTATTAAGGATAGATTCAAAAACTTTAGAAAGGCAAGAAATCAAAGCAATTGGACGATAGTTGGAGGGTTGAGAGCGGTCACCCTTCTTTGGGACAGGCTGAATGAAAGCAAACTTCCAGCAAGAAGGAAAAGGACCAGATGAGAGACAAAGACGAGAGAGTTTGCCTAGGCAGGGTGTCAGCACAGAAACACAGTTCTTAAGAACAACAGGAGGAACACCATCAGGCCCGTATGCCTTCCTAGAGTTGAGCCCAGATATGGCAGAAAGAACATCTTTGGAAGAGATTCTAATTTCAGGCATAATAAAGTTAGAGAGAGGAGGAGAGGGAGAAACAGCACCGGAATCGTCCTTGGTTGAGTTGGAAGCGAAAGTTTGAGCGAAGATTTCAGCTTTGTCAGGAGAAGAGACGGCAACTGAGCCGCATAAAAAAAATCAGGTGCCGGTATGGAATGCCTTTCAAGACAAAATCACAGTTATGATATATATATATATATATATATATATATATATATATACATTCAACTGCAAAGAACACGCAGTATAAATAACGTAAAGAACGACGCTTGTATAGGAGATATTCCGCGCAAGACGAGAAAGAGAAAACAACAAATGAAAAAATGAAGTACCACCTGGGAATCGAACCCGGGATCTTCCGATTGCCGGTCAGACGCGATAACCACTACACCATGGACTTCACTCTTCAAATGTCGTAATTCCTCTACATACTCGCAGAAACCAATGCCCCAAGGGGGCCACCTCCCGCTTGCCGTATCATTATATACATTCAACTGCAAAGAACACGCAGTATAAATAACGTAAAGAACGACGCTTGTATAGGAGATATTCCGCGCAAGACGAGAAAGAGAAAACAACAAATGAAAAAATGAAGTACCACCTGGGAATCGAACCCGGGATCTTCGATTGCCGGTCAGACGCGATAACCACTACACCATGGACTCACTCTTCCAAATGTCGTAATTCCTCTACATACTCGAAGAAACCAATGCCCAAGGGGGCACCTCCCGCTTGCCGTATCATTATATACATTCAACTGCAAAGAACACGCAGTATAAATAACGTAAAGAACGACGCTTGTATAGGAGATATTCCGCGCAAGACGAGAAAGAGAAAAACAACAAATGAAAAAATGAAGTACCACCTGGAATCGAACCCGGGATCTTCCGATTGCCGGTCAGACGCGATAACCACTACACCATGGACTTCACTCTTCCAAATGTCGTAATTCCTCTACATACTCGCAGAAACCAATGCCCCAAGGGGGCACCTCCCGCTTGCCGTATCATTATATACATTCAACTGCAAAGAACACGCAGTATAAATAACGTAAAGAACGACGCTTGTATAGGAGATATTCCGCGCAAGACGAGAAAGAGAAAACAACAAATGAAAAAATGAAGTACCACCTGGGAATCGAACCGGGATCTTCCGATTGCGGTCAGACGCGATAACCACTACACCATGGACTTCACTCTTCCAAATGTCGTAATTCCTCTACATACTCGCAGAAACCAATGCCCCAAGGGGGCACCTCCCGCTTGCCGTATCATTATATATATATATATATATATATCCACACATGGGGATTTTTTAGACAGCTTCCAATTTAAATGGTTTGTATTATTTTATTAACTGAAATAAAAGCATGACATTTTTTAATATATATATATATATATACTGTATAATATATATATATATATATATAATATATATATATATAGATATATATATATATATTATATATATATATATATATATAATAACTGCAGTTCGTTTTATACAAAATAATTGAGCAGTATTTACCATTGATATTTATTATTTATTTATTCATAAATGCTTCAGCAAAATGTAAATAAATAGTTGTTTGAAAACCAGATCTTGTTCTGAAACAAGATTATATATATATATATTATTTTTGTTTTTAAGCTGTAGAAAACAGAAACTTAAACTTTAAGCTTATTTTCTGCAAAGAATTAGGGGAAAATAAAGGTAAAAAGGGATAAGGAGATAAAAGGTAAAAGGTAAAAAAAGAAAGTATTTAATATCCAAAATTTTTTTGAATTGCGTCGAAAATTTATTTAAAAAAACCTTCGCTGTCAATTTTTTAAAAATATTATTCCCAATATCAGTTCTTTCTTGTAAAAGGGATCTCCTTCATGTTTCATGTATGAAGTTAGGATTTTGAAAGTAATAGTTTTCATGTGTTAGACTCATCGAACTGTTTACTTGGTTGTTTTTGTTACGGTTTGTACTGTAATTAACGCAGGAACTTCCTATAAAATATTTTAGAAAATTTAGAATGTGTAACTCATTTAGGTAAAGGAGTTTTAAAGGTTTAAACTTATAGTAGTAGGACTTGTACAGGGAGTTGATAATGTAAATGTACACCATGATGCTTCTTCTCAGGAACAAATGGCAAGGATCATCAACGGGATGCCTAAATGTGTGTCAGCTTTACTTAATGCAAAGGGGACAGCTACACGATTCTACACATATTCATTCAATATATCTCTCTTATTATTATCAACTTTTATTAGCAAACCATAAACTATGGAAAAAAGAAGGTGTCTATTTACTTTTGTCAACGCATAAATTGATTTAGCACCGAAATGATTTCGACCAATTTTTATGGAATACACTTTAGAGATGACAATATATTGGCTTGTATATTGGATGTAAAAGGCTTGCAAGGGTAGAATATAAATTTAGCAAAATACGCGTATATTACAATTTATGTAATACGTAAGCAAAGTTCGTATATGTATCTAAAGGTTAGTTTTTTATCTAAAGGTATACCCAACTTCATTCTTTTAGTTTAATTCACTGTAAAGGTAACTCTGTTGAATGAACATAATTAATTTGTTTTGTTGGTGCCTCAACGAACAATATTTTTGTTTACTATCACGCCCAATTGGATATCAAAACATGTCAGTCCCAGTATCGAATTTTGTGGCACTTCATGAGCGGCCGATTGAAAGCTAAGTAATGATAATAATAATAGCTAGCAGAGACTCGCAAAACATTTGCGGTCAAATGAGTATCTTTATAGCAACATTACGTTTTTAAATACATGATTTCTAGTTGTTCTTTACCAAAGACTTTAAGAGAATCAAACTGTCAGTCTAGAAAAAGCTACATAAAGCTGTCCATGTGTAAAAAACAGGCTTACAAATATAAATACATCTGCAGTCAAATTAGTATCTTTAAGAAGGCAGCCCGAGAGCAATGCAGCAGAATTATCAAGACGCTATGGCAGTTGTAAGAAAATATGGAAACTCGGATCTATTTATTACGTTTACCTCCAATCCAAGATGAACTGAAATCGCTGAAAGCATTCAAGCTTATCAAAGACCAGGACATAGGCCAAAATTGTTGCGAGAGTTTGACACATGACACTAAAAGAGCTGTTTCATGATTTAACAATAAAACATATACTCGGGAAGCCAAGTGCATTTTTGTACGTCGTAGTTCATGCACCTTCAAAGTTTAGCTAGCGGGACTAGCCAAAAAAATGACGGGTCGAAGTTTCCCACATGTCCCACACCAACCCCACACCCCAACACCACCCCACACAACCCACACCCACCTCCTACCAAAATCTGACGGGGTAGGAGTTTCCCACATGCCCCACATCACCCCTACACACCCTCCCCCTAAACAGACCAAAAGGAACAGTTTTTCTTCTATTATGAACTTTTTCCATCTGGTTTCGTTTAAAAGTTGCGCATGACCATGAAAAAATAAATATCTTAGAATCCTACCAGAACAGAGACCTTTCCAACGGTGTAAGGATGAGTGCGGTTTCTGAGAAAAACGACGGACAGACAGGAGCCCCAGACAGAAGGACCGAAACTGCACATTATTATTATTATTATTGATAATAAAGCAATTTTTGATGATTTAACAAGATGTTAATTTTAACTTAAGTTCGCTATCTAAACGCACGGCTAGAGCTGTAACGAATTTAGTATTTGCAATCTTGCGCGTGCGCACACACACACATAAGCACACACACACACACCACACACACACACATATACACATATATATATGATATATACACGTTTTATCTTCTTGTCGGTTTAATATAAATTGAAGTAGAATGGCCCCAAAATTTCAAGTACTGAATGTGCCTTTGATGATTCTCTCGTTTTTGACAAGCGAGTTTGTTCCCTCTTCCAAAGCGGAAAAATAAATTGCTGAAATGTTTTTATAATCGTATAAACTAAAATCGGTATATATACACATGAGTATAAACCTTAGTTTTGCTTCTGTCTGAATTATATATACAGTATGTATACAGTATATATACTGTATACATATATACAGTATATACTGTATATAGATAGTGTATATATACTGTATCTATACTGTATATATATATATATATATATATAATATTATATATATATATATATATATATATATATATATATATATAGTAGACGCCGGATTTAGTGTCTCCGGATATGTGTCTCGCCGCTTATAGTGTCTCAAAACTAGGAAACAGTTACTTTTACATTGTTAATTGCTATGGATAGAGTGTCCCTGATTACGCTTATAGTGTCTCTTTTCGGCTAGTATAGTCTACTTGGCAGCTCTAGTTTACACTTGTATTTGTGATGCCGTGCTGTTTACAGGCTTACTAGATGGTCATGGAAGGAAAATGTTTTGTTTTAATGTAAAATGAACGTAGTTTTGATGTTTCAGTTGAATTGTAAAAACAATTTTAATGAGAAATTGCATAATAAAGGTGTTTATGTTGAAAATATATGATATACAGTGCAGTATTCACTATTTTTAACTTTGCAACCCTCGAGAGACCAAATTGTGGATATAGTGTCTCATCGGATAGTGTCCTTTTGGCTTGGCACCGAGTGGGACACTATAAACGGCGTCTACTGTATATACGCAGTATATATATATGTATATATATATATATATATATATATATATATAATATATATATATATATATGGGATGAATTTTACAATTAAACACGTAAAATGAATGAATGATGCAAACCAACAAGGAAAAGAAAAATGATTCCAAATCCTTTCGTGTATTCAGAAGTACATCTCGTCAGTTAATTAATTGAGTTAAATGAGTTAATTAAGCTTTGCGTCAAAGATTGTAAATTTCAGATAAAAATAAGTTTTATGCTATGTCGTTTGGATTGGCGATGGGAAATCTCCTCTCACCGGTATTAGCTAATTTATATATGGAATTTTTTTTAAAGCAGAATTTTGCCTACTATTGTTAATTTTAACCTTATTTAGTACCGGTATATAGATGATATTTTATACCTTTGACCTAACAATTTGGATGTTGACTTATTTCTTGGTAGGCTCAACAATTTAGTCCCATCTATTAAGTTCACTGTTGAAAAAGGAAATGATGGAAGCTTATCTTTTCTGGACCTAAAAATTCGGTGATGCTTGAATCAGTTCAAATTTGAAGTTTTTCGTAAGCCTACTAATAATAACTCTTATGTGCATTTTTATTCTGACCATCATCCCTCGATAAAATCTATTTTCTCTGCTATGTTTCTTAGAGCACTGAGAGTTGTCAGTCTTGAATTTTTAGATTCCGAGTTATACAATATCATGAATATTGGTACTAAATTATGTTATCCTATTACATTTCTAGATGACTGCCTTCGGAAAGCTAAGAATAGGTATTGTAATAGTGTAACTGTAAAGGAATTTGAGCGTAAAGATATCCTTAGCCTACCTTACCATGTTAATTTTCAATATTTTCCGACTTTGTTTAAAGCAATTGGTATCAACGTAGTTTAAGTATACTAATACTGTTCAATCATGCCTAATAAAGAATAGCCCTGATAATGCGGTTGGCTCTCTGTATTCGATCGGATGTACACAATGTAACTCAGTATATATAGGGCCAAACGGGTAAAACGTTAGATATTAGCGTAAAACAGCATAAATATGCGTGTAGAACAGCAAATAATTCTAATGCATTGTTTAACCATATGCAGGGCCGCCGAGAGGGCGGAGAAGCCGGGATAAATCCCCGGGGCCCGGACCTCTAGGAGGCCTGGAAAGAGGGGGATAAAATCTTAAAATATTAATAAAGCACTTGATTAAATAACAGAGAGGAAATATAATTAATGAACATACATTTTATAGAGATTATCATAGTCAAACTGAAACAGATAAAATATTATTTGCGGTCCACCAATGCCCAAGACCGACTGACAGATCTGTGAACCATTGTAATTGAAAGCAGTTAGCCCGTACTTTAAATTTCATCAGAATCATTTACCACTTGCTAGAGAGAAGGCAAAGAAAGTACACTTCTAATTATGAAAACAATTGTCTTGCCTGCATGGACTGGTACTGCATTTGTAAATTGTATGGTGATGGAATTAATATAATTGATTCGAAAAATAAAATGGTCATTTTCTTCTGAGTTGTTTATTCATACTGTATGTTTTGAATAGTGACTTGGACGTATAATCAGTTTGCTTGTTATGTACACAAAAAAACATTCATAATAAAATACTGAGTAAACAGGGGGACCCATATACCAATCCTTCCCTGGGGCCCGGGGCAGCTCTCGTCGGCCCTGACTATATGTATAGATGTAATCATAGTATCAAGTGGGATAGTTCTAAAGCGCTCGTTAAAAACACAGATATAGTTGAAAGAATATTCTAGACTGTGCCATTTATCCATTTTAAAAATAATTTCAATAACAGTGGGGAATGTATAAAATTGACAATATCCTGTTAAAATACCTTTTGCCTTTAATCAACTCTTGTTAATCATGTGCTAATCTTTTTATTTTTCTGTCCCGTTCTACATATGTATATATTTTCGTCATCTCGCCTTCTCCCTTCATTCCCTGACGAAGTGTACTTCTGAATATACGAAAGGCCTTGGAATCATTTTTATTTTTCCTTGTGGGTTGGCATCATATATACACAGTGTGTATATATATATATATATATATATATATATATATATATATATATATATATATAAAGTGACATCAGAATAAAATTATTTAAAATTAGGTAAAAAATTATTTGGTGCAAGTGGCTCAAAACTAAACTGATTAAAAGCTACTCAGATTCTGCCTCGGTATTGGCACCATGAAGCTGATGAGGAGATTACGGCAGCATCTGAAGAAGTGAGTGTTGATTGACGAAAGCTGCAAGCTTGCAACAATGATGAAGTTCTAGTTCGATTAGAAGTGAGAATGGAAGGTTGAATGGGCTGGGTTCCATTGAGGCGAGAATCGAGGGAGGTCGAGCGAACCAAAACATATGGGAGTCGAGAGAGATAGAGAGAGGCTGGGTTTCTGCGACGAAGGTTAGAGAGCGATTTACGAAAGATTGAAAGTGGTAAGCTGCATTTCTAAGTTGACCTCTGATGACGTGAAATTTTCCGCTGTTTTGGGGAAAACTTCTATAACAGAGGTTTCTAACCTTTTTAGGTCGACGTTCTCCCTTTTGCCACCATGCTTTTCCGAGTACCATCATCAAGGAAGGAAAATAGTACCACCTAATCAAAGCGATAGGTGTAGTAATGCTTAGTTAAGAATATTAAATTTTGTTTAATTAAATAAGATAATGTTTAATGTAAATCATTTACTAATAATTATGAAATTAATTGTTTAAAATGGGTAGGGTTGGTAATACTGAATAGGCCCAGAGAGTGGACTACCCTATAACGGTTTTCAGTCTTGAGGCGGACGCGATACGCGTTAGATTTAGAACCATGTGATCTTAAAGTCAAATTGTTTTGTGTTCCTCTCCGACCTAGATTATTATATATAAATGTCATACTCGCATATCTCCTAATTAACTAAACCATTTTCGAAATTAATAAAACGTAATAAGTGTTAATAAAGAGTATTAATTAATATCCCCGTTCCCCATTGGCTTTATAACGGTCTTTTAGAGTCAGAACTCGGCGTGGCTACCGGAAACTATACGAAGAAAGTGATAAATGAAGCAAAGAGCCGATAGAGAATAAATAGAGATAATAATAAAGTAGGAAGAAGCGTAAATAAATAATGAAGAAAATAAATAATAAAACGTAGTCACTACATCTGGTGCCAGCGGTGGTCTTACATCATATTTTGTGAGGCTTATCCACGTGTTAGTATTTCGATTAAAATTCTTAAAACCCGGTATAATAACCAATAGCGTTAATGAATATTTTATTTCGATTATTAAAATATCTAAATGCAAAGTTTACCCCGTTTGCAGGCAAATTTCGATTTTCATGCCTTAAAATTTCATTGTAAATAAAATTTAAAAATGGCGCTTGCCTTCGCGTCCTGATAGCGTCCCTGACAATCTTCGCGCCTAAGAATTTAATTTGTTTCGTCCAGTTCCGTTGCTTTTCGTTTGTCCGACTCAATATTTCGAGTCATTATTATATTAAATTTCGTTCGTTCGGTCGGAGAGGATATAGTTTGAAATTATCGTGCTGCCTGAAGACTCAAATTTCTTTTTCGTCTCTTCTACTGTATTCTGGTTCAGCTTACCTCTGTTGTTTACTTGTTTGTTTAAAACTTTGGAATTAGTAGTAATTGTAATATATAATAACGATTAATATAGAAAAAATAAATTGTACGTAAGTAAATTTTAGTTTGAATACAGTATGATACACAATTTATATGGTCCTTTCAAAGTGTTTCAGCGAAAATTTGTATCGCATTTCTGGGTATATATACATATATAGTACAACATTTCAGGAACATGAGAAATTTTCTGGGTTCATTAGCAGATTTTTGATTATATTTCGATTGTTTGTAAATATAGGTTTACGGGCTTTTTGCTTTGCTCGCTTCGCGCTAAAATAGGATTACGTTACAGTTAAGGGACAAATCGAAAAATAAATCTTAAAGATATTAAATTTGTCAGATTATAAGTCGCCGTATAGGATTGTGTTAAATTTCAAAATAAGCAGAATTCGTTTAACTGAAATAGAAAAGTGTGTTGTAAAATTTTTTATAAGTTTTTTTGTATTTTTTATATACTCATTAATTATATACTTACTTATTAACTAATACGTATTTATTAGTTATATATATAATTACATATATTTATATACCCATAACTTTGGTAGGTAAGCTGATTATTTTTTTCTCCTCTCTCTTCCTTTCGGTCATTTCACGACAATTCCGACATATTTGGTAAAATGGCTATTGTATCGTACTTAAGAAGAATTTCTTGTAGGCCTATCGTAAAATATTGTTCGGAGATTAACCGTTATTACGGTATGTCTATTGAGTGTAAATTTTTAGTTATTTAACAAAATTTTCATTGGTTTAACATAAATAAGCATAGGATTTTTCTTTAATAAGCACAAACGTTATGCATAACATTCTAAATTGTCTTTCGCGCATAACATTGAATTTATTAAATATAGGCCTAAAAGTGCGGCAGTAAATTTTATTTTTATTTTGGCGGCCAATGTGAGTTACGGTACACATTTTACTAAATCTGGAAATTATAATTTTTTTGAATTACAGAAATTTGTGTAGAAAATTTTCTTTACGTTTTATGAATTCATTCAATAATCAATTTATTTGTAAGTAGGCCGATTTTTATTTTTCTTTCCAGTTCAATGACAATGGTAAAATTTTTAGTTCAAATTTAGATTGTATTCTAAAAAGGATGTTTTAATTTGATATTTTAATTTGGAATTAGAAATGAAAAATGTCCTTTTTTTTAGTTCGAGCGTTTGCATGGAAAATATTACGAAATTATGTTAGGATATAATGCAGTTTCATTCGGTTAGGGATATTTGTATAGAGGTTCGCTTACAAACAAAGCGACCGCTCTTAATGTGTAATGTTTGTTTTGTTTACAGTGGTGCGTGTATTTTTTAGTACATATGATCTATTCTTATTTAGTATAATATGCAAATTTGTAGTTTCACTTGGAAACGTAAATTACTGAGATTTTTGTGATTTGCAAACCATACTGAGGTTTCTGTTGAAGGAGAGAGTTGTATCTCAGATGTAATTTGCGAATTGCAAGTTCAATTCTTATGAAATTTGACGTTTCAAGTTGGAATTACTGTATTAAAATAATTTTTGGTAGTAATATTTAAATTTTTTTTACTTTTTAATAACTGTTTAGAAAATTATTATTGTTTAAACCTTCAGTCGGAGTTAACTAGTGCATTTGAAACATTGACTCAAGTGTACACTCGGAAATGGAGCCTCCTAGATAGCCAGTAACGTTTTTGTGGCGTCTGTGTGCTCCTCCTCAAAGCAAGAGGGTTCATGATTGTCAGAGAATGGATGACATGAAGTTTCTGGGGTTCATTTTTGTCTTTTGTATTTAGAGGTATTGAGGTGATTTCTGACGATAGTTTGAACAATAATATTCTTAAATTATACTAACAGTTACTATGTATGGGCGCTTTTATATTTATACTGTACAATTTTGTTTTAGCGTTTTATGACTTTTTTTATCTTCGCTGTAACTGCCATAAGTGACCTTATTGGTAGCTAGATTTGATTAAATTTTTGCGAAATTTTTAGATTTTATTTTTTTCCGTGAATTTGGCCAGAGCAAATGTGTAGTTAGTATTTCGAAGTGAACTGTCGAGAAAATTCGATAAATTAAATATGAAATGATAAGCAGTACAGAAACACGTTTAGAATAAACTTTTTTTTCAAAATTGAAAGGCTCAGTTTGGGTCAACCAAGTTGAATCCGAGTTCCATCAAGTGAGTTTAGTCGACCGGATAGGTGATCGATCACCAGAGAGAGAGAGAGAAGAGAAACCAGAATGCGCATGGACTTGGCGCAGGATGGTTTCGGAAGAGAAGAGAGAAGAGAGGAACCGAATGCGCAGGGACTTGGCGCAGGACAGTTCCGGAAGAGAAGAGAAATTTACGTGTGCAGGGTCTTGGCACACGAAAGTTTCGATCGAAGATGGTCTACTGGTATTTTTCGGGCAGTAGCTGGTCACGTTGCTCGAATGCTTCGCTGAATATGTGTTGTAGCACTCGGTAGACAAGCCGCGCGAGCTTGAACGAGTACCTACGACTGTACTGTCCATACAGACATACAGTAGGTTCGTTGGGAAACGGCCTACGGCGGAGTCATCGTTTGATTGTTGCCAGTAGAAGAGTCTTTCAGCTGGACGTAGGAAGAGCAGCGTTCACCGACAAAAGTGGAGATGAGACAAGGCGAGTTTCTTCATCGACTTCTAGAATTGCAAATTCCGTCCAATTCCAGCGCGTGGTCCCGCTTTCAGATATCTCCCCCCCTGATCCTTTTAGAATTGGACGTCTCTTGTTTTTTTTTCGCCATTGGAGAGAGAGCGGAACCATTATAGCGTGCTGCCCTGTTGCATATTGATTGATGCAATCCCTTGCATTCTAGCGAAGTGAGCAGGAGAGCTGCGATTGAAAATTGAAATCCGTTGTCAGCGTGCGGAGTGTCATCTAAACAACGTCCAGCAAATAAATGTACTGATTATTATCTAATGAAATTATAAGTGAAAAGGGTCCGATTATTGCCCATATTGTTGTGTTTTTCGTGAAATAGTATGTGCGCTCTTGGTCAGTATTTTATGTAAACTTTTTTTTTTTTTTCTATGTTGCCCTGATAGTAACTGTATAACTATACAAATAATTGTTTCGAATGTAAAGCGATCGTTGATGAGAAATCGCGGGAATAGATTGTGAACTTGAGATTTGTGTAGCCACTGTAAGAAAATTTTCTGTTATTTTTTTTGGCATGTATAGATTAGTTACAGGTTGTAATTTAATTATTAGAGTGAAATGTTATTTTATGCAAATGTGAAAATTATAAAGTTTTCGGTTTTATAATATGATACAATATATGTATGGGAATTGTCATTCTATTATTTCTTGTCTATTTCTAAACTTTGAATTGTTAAAGAAAAAAAAAAAAAAAAAAAATTGCAAAATATGTAAGTTTGTTGAATAAATTTATTGACATTGTTAAACGATATTAATAAGTTTTCTAATGGAAAAACTTATTTTCAAGGGGGTGATGCGAGTGTAGTAATGCTTAGTTAAGAATATTAAATTTTGTTTAATTAAATAAGATAATGTTTAATGTAAATCATTTACTAATAATTATGAAATTAATTGTTTAAAATGGGTAGGGTTGGTAATACTGAATAGGCCCAGAGAGTGGACTACCCTATAACGGTTTTCAGTCTTGAGGCGGACGCGATACGCGTTAGATTTAGAACCATGTGATCTTAAAGTCAAATTGTTTTGTGTTCCTCTCCGACCTAGATTATTATATATAAATGTCATACTCGCATATCCCCTAATTAACTAAACCATTTTCGAAATTAATAAAACGTAATAAGTGTTAATAAAGAGTATTAATTAATATCCCCCCCCCTTCGTTTGTAACGGTCTTTTAGAGTCAGAACTCGGCGGCTACCGGAAACTATACGAAGAAAGTGATAAATGAAGCAAAGAGCCGATAGAGAATAAATAGAGATAATAATAAAGTAGGAAGAAGCGTAAATAAATAATGAAGAAATAAATAATAAACGTAGTCACTACATAGGGTTGGGGTACTGTGGTGTTCAATCTTGAATTTTCAGCCTTATCTAAAAAGTTATATTAATTCTAATGATATTGATCAACATTTTACTGAATCAAAATCTTGATTTTGGCCTTATTAAGGAATTATATAATGTTAGTAATGTTTTCTCCCATTTGAACTCAGATGATCTACAATAAGTCCTCAGACTCTATTAGCTTTTCTAACCGCTTCGATGCATTGCTTACTCGGTTTAAGAGTACCGGAAACAATAATACCTAAATCTTTCTCTTTCGTAACAGTCGTTAGTATCTTGTCGTGCATAGAATACTTTTTTCACATTGTTTTCACCGATATGCAACGTTTTACATTTATCTGCAGTACATTAATAATTAATTAAAATTCATTTGCAAAATTTCCGTCCACTCCAGTAATTTATTAATATCTTCTTGAATTTGCAAACTTTCTGCAGCTAATTTTATTCGTCCTCCGAGTTCGGTATCATCCGCAAATTTTGAAATCATACTCTTAATTCCTACGTCGATGACATTGATATAAATAATAAAAAAGAAATGGCCCCAGAACTGATCCCTGAGGCACGCTGGTAGTTACACTTTTCCAGTTAGGCGTTTTGCCGTTAATGACCACTCTTTGTTTACGTTCACTAAGCCAATTTTTAATCCATTTCAGAACATAACTATCAATTCCGTGGGGATAAAGTTTAGCTAATAATCTCCTATGTGACACTTTATCAAAAGCCTTTGAAAAGTGAAATATATAACATCTACTGTTTGATTCTCGTCATATATATTTGAAAGGTCATTAAAGAAATGGATCAGATTAGTAAAACAACGAAGTCGAAAGCCGTGTTAAGAATCTTTAATTAATTTATTAATTTCTAAGTGATTAACTATTTTGTCCCGAACGATCGTCTCCATAAGCTTACCAACTACTGAAATCAGACTAATGAGACGATAATTTTCCGGAAGCGATTTGTCCCCTTTTTTAAATATTGGCGTAATGTTTGCAAGTTTCCAATCCACAGAACTGCTCCAAACTGCAATGATTTATATGTATATATTACCTTCCTACTCTACTCTACTGGAAATTTCCTATTCCTTTATGGATCAATAATTATACAGTATATTAATAATAATAATAATAATAGTAATAATAATAATAATAATAATATTAACGTGAATAGAACGAAAGCTAGTTACTTTCGCACTGGTCCATGTTCGGTTGCCAAATATTACAGTGAGGCTAGCCGAGGTGCCAATGTTCGGGCCCGGTTTGACCGTAAGGGTAGCAAGCTACCACCTTTATTGCGCGCGCCGATATCCGCACACCACCACATCGTGCCGTACTAAGAAGGGCCTCGTTCTTATAGGGGTTACTGTGAGTAACAAAGAGTAACACTCCAGCTCAGTGGGGAAGTAAGTTTGAGTGGAAAAATGTTTGAGTCACGAAACAGTGTGCGTAAGCAATTGGGCATGAGCGAGGTTGTGAGTGATAATTGACAAATGTAGTGGGATATTTTTTGTGAGGTAACACTTGTGTGGTACCATGGAACAATAAAAAAGTTATATAAGAGAATATAGAAACATTTTTACTCTCAGAAAAATATATGTTGATCCTGATCAGGAAAGGTTACGCTAGGTTAGGTTAGATAAGGTTTGGTTAGGTTACGTTAGGCTAGATAGGCGAGTACATCACTATTTAATAACTCAACAGAAAACACCTATTGAGCCCTCAGTCGGGTTCGAAACTCTTATCATGCCCTTCTTGGTTCGATGGCACTGAGGTTAGGTTAAATTAAGTTTGGTTAATCAGATTCTTAGATATATTAAATTAAAAACGTTGGTACCTCGCTTATGTGGAGATGTGCACGTGTGTGTGTGTGTGTGTGTGTGTGTGTGCGCGTTTTTCCAGCCAGAACTAGATCCATTATCAGTTCCACTCGGATTTGAATACTTTCATAGTTTTGGCAAAAGCTTGTTTCCCAAATATATGGCTTTATTCTTTCTTTTTTTCAGCAATTTGTATGAATTTTACGTGTAAATTTTATATATATATACATATATATATAATATATATATATATATTATATATATATATATATATATATATATATATATATGGTGCAACGAAAGTTCTTTCTCATTGGGAAGTAAGATATAACAGAATTGAACGAGAGAATAGTTGTAACTATATATTACAAACAATACAATTAACTTACCAATTAATCCAGTACATGCTCAAACTGCCATTCTGTGTAGACGTTGATACATTTCTACTCATCTTTGTAAGCTGTCGGTTACGTTTTGAAGTGTTTCTGCACTAATTCTGTTCCATTGATCTGTAATTTTTTCTTTTAACTGCTGAATCGTTCGAGTTCTTGACTCATAAACAAAAGACTTTAAGTGGGCCAACAAGAAGTCAAGTGGAGTCAAATCAGGGCTTCATGGCGACCATTCCACACAACCTAGGCGTCCTATCCATCTGCCATGAAGATTCTCATCTAACCACTGTCTCACTGAACGAGCAAAATGCACTATCTTGTTGAAACCAGAACTTTCGTCTAGCATCCAAACACATTTCGTCACTGTACTTTTACAAAATTCCCTGCAGAATGTTGTTCAAGTAAGAATCCCCGTTCATGGTTTCATCAAAAAAGTAGGGTCCTATCATCGTCCCTCTTAAATTCCTGCCCACACGGTAATCCTAGGATCAACTTGCGAATGTGCAGCTTCAACCCAGTGCGGATTTTCGTCGTTCCAGTAACGATAATTGTGGCGATACAAACTCATCACCATCAATTCTGTTATATATTATTTGTCTATGAGAACGGACTTTTGTTATATCCTGTAGTGAAGAATGTGAGACGAGTGAGATAGTTAAATGCTGGTTGTAATTTCCTTAGATTTATTTTAATTAGAAGTTTGTAAAATTAATATAAATCTAAGGGATTTCCAACATTTTAAAATCGACGTAACGCTTTTTTGCCACCATCCTTTTTGAAGAGAAGATGGTACAAACTAGCCAAAGCCATAGGGAGGGTAATATGATGTTCAAAGTTGAATTTTGAGCCTTATCTAAAACGTTATATTAATTCTAATGATATTCGTTGACATTTTTACTGAATCAAAATCTTGATTTTGGCCTTTAACATTATCGTTAAATAATATGCAGCCTCCCTGGATTGCAAATTGGATAGCAGGAAAACCCGCATTATCGCGAAAGTAATTAGCAATTAACGAACTGCGAATTTATAACCTCGCGCACCATTCAAAAGAGCTCCGCGTACCATCGACGGCATGTGTACTGCGGGTTGGAAATCGTTCGTCCAGAAGACCTGAATCTTTCACTCGGGCTTTCGCGCGCGTTTCCGCAGAAATTCTTCCGTCGGAGGCGAATAAAGGAATTTACAGAATATATAACCGTTGGTTAACTTCCGCCCGAATTGTTCATTCTGACGAAGGTCAAGAATTTCAATCCACCTTAGACCTACAGTTTAACGTGGAATCCGAACCACGCCCCACCAGCAGCCCAGCGTCTTAACCACTAGGCACCCAGGGTACCCATTTATCTACCAACCACTTTCTTTATTGTTTGGAAGGATGAACAGCTGGGTTTTGCTGCGCGCCGGCTGCCGTTACCGGGTCTCGATCCGGGGCCGATGGATTCGTAGTCAGCGACGCTAACCACTACACCACCGAGGCGCATATACATATATATATATATATATATATAAAGCAATAGAAAGCAAATTATTGATGAAAATGAGTCGAGTTTTGAACGTTAGTCTCGAAGTATTATAAGCTTATGTCTCTTCCTTAACTCAACGAGTACTCCCGGAGCCCCAAAATAGCAACAGTGGGTTTTGATACTTCGTGAAGCGTGCTCAAATCCTTGCTGATCCCCGCTATTTTCAGTAAAATGCCTTCTCTGGTTTTCCATCTTAGAAAGTGCGAGCATTCCACAGAAAGACATTTATAATATATATATATAATATATGTGTGTGTGTGTGTGTGTTGTGTGTGTGTGTGTGTGTGTGTGTGTATATATGTAGTATAACGCCTGCATATTTCGCATGCCCATGTATACCTGTACATTTATGTTGCTGCTTTTAACCGCTCAACATAAATCACCATTAATAACAGCTTCCAATAATATTTACCTTTAACAGAAAACAGCTTGGAAAGATTTACCTTTTGGAAACTTTTATTTATTAGATTTTTACCGCCATTCTTCTCTGTGAAAGGAAGTGTCAACTCTGTATTAGCATACACCGCTGGATAAAATATGGAACCGGATACACAGGCCGGATCTCGTAACGAATGAAATTCGTATTTATATTATAAGAGACCACGCTATCGGATTTTGGGCTTGTATTTATTACCCGAGTTTCATTTCTCCTGTTTGCATGTTTGTCTCTCTAATGTATTGCCCATATTCTGTGTGTGTGTATATATATATATATATATATATATATATATATGATAAAAATAACCACGAAAGAAAAAAGAAACACAGAATGGTGCCCAAGCGCTTTTGTCTAATGACATCCTCAGGAACATTAGACAAAAGCGCTTGAGCACCATTTTGTGTTTCCATTTTCCTTCGTAGTTTTTTCATCATAAATATTATTCACGTGTTACTTTCGTAAAATAATTTCATATACACACTTATCCTTATTATGTGAACTGTCATTGTATTAATAATATTTGTCATAGGGACTATAGTCTGCCAATAAACCTTTTCATTTTCATATATATATATATATATATATGTCCAGTTTATCTTCGTTTGCGGAATAATATTACATGCATTTTAATTCATATATATTAACCTAAAACAACCTATTAACAATAACTAAATGCTTTACATATAAAAACTCGCACGTTTTGGTTTTACAGTATACGTGGGATTCAAACCACCTTCTCTGAGGAATATAACTTTTGAAAGCCAGAACGTTATCCACTCAGCCATGTGACCAGTTGATGGAAAAAGGATATAGGATAATATGTAATTTAGACTGACGGAAAGTTCCCATTGTGAGGTGATGTAAAGTTACAGATTCAGGAACAATATTGGTTTTAAAAGTCACTCAGAAACAAATACAATCAAGTTACACTCTGTCATACTTTAAGAATTCTAAAGACCTTATTCACTGTGACGTAATTTTTACAGTATAATTAATTTTTGAAGTATGAATCCTTTCAGTGCAAAATATAAAAAAAAGTTTTTTTAAGGAATTAAAAAGCTTAAGGAGTTGCGTCAGTTTTTGTAAACACGATTATGGTCTAAACTAGGGATTCCCAAACTCTTTAGATCGACGTACCACGTTTTGCCACCATGTTTTTCTAAATATCGAACCTAAGGAAGTAAGGAAGGTGCACGTATTACCTAATCAAAACCATAGGGAGGGGATTGTGGTGTTTAACCTTGAATTTTCAGTCTTATCTGTAAAGTTATATTTATTCTAATGTTGCTCATCTACATTTGTATTGAATCAAAATCTTGATTTTGGGCCTTGCACGTCATCGTTAAATAATTCGAAATTCAGCTGGATGGCAAATTGAATAGCATGCAAACTCTTAATCGAAAAGTTACTGGTTGCTCATTTACAACCAATATTACTTTTGCAAATATTATCATGAAAGTAATTATCAATTAGATGCGCGTTCATAACCCTCTTGCGTACCAACTAAAGAGCTCCGCGTACCATCGCTGGTAAGCGTATCATAGATGGGGAATCGCTTGTCTAAACTAATGAATATATATATATATATATATATAATATTTAGGAGAAATCCAATGACAAGGAGAAATGTAAATGCCATGAAAAGTCTTCTTTAATGCGCAACGTTTCGAGCAATACGCTCATCTTCAGGCTGTTTAATAACAATGTGAAATTAAAATCAATATTGAATGAAAAACAAAACAGAAAATTTCTATAACCTATTCGTAAAGACAAATTTTAAAAACTGAGAAAAGAGGGTTAAATTCTAAGTTATACAGATTTACATATAAAAATTAAGAAGTTATATGTATTTAAAAATAACTTCTTAATTTTTATATGTAAATCTGTATAACTTAGAATTTAACCCTCTTTTCTCAGTTTTTAAAATTTGTCTTTACGAATAGGTTATAGAAATTTTCTGTTTTTTTTTTCATTCAATATTGATTTTAATTTCACATTGTTATTAAACAGCCTGAAGATGAGCGTATTGCTCGAAACGTTGCGCATTAAAGAAGACTTTTCATGGCATTTACATTTCTCCTTGTCATTGGATTTCTCCTAAATATTAAATTGAAGCTCTGTAGAAGCAACCCGCATGATTATATATATATATATATATATATATATATATATAGAGAGAGAGAGAGAGAGAGAGAGAGAGAGAGAGAGAGAGAGAAAGAGAGCGGGAAGAAAGAGAGGGGAGAAAAAAGAGAAAAGGGAGAAAGAGAGAGAAAGAGAGAGAGAGAGAGAGAGAGAGAGAGAGAGAGTTACGTCTGAATCGCTTTCTCTAAACATTTGAAATTCGTGATCCGAAAATTTTTGGATAAAGAAATGAAACCTAAAAAAAAAAAAAATAAAATTGTAATGAAACGTTCATCATTTCAGCCCTCAACCATTCACCTACACTCTTAGATCCTCCTCACACGCCCCCGCCCCCAATCTTTTGAAAGAGTCTGATGAGAAAAAATTGGTTGGGTCTTCCTTAAATGTGAATTGGCATGAAATAACTGAAAAGTATATTTCTTCAGACGCAGAAATGGTCGCAGAAAGGGAAAACTAAAATATTGCTTAACCCTTTAACGCCAGAATTGTTTGTAGGGTTAAGTTAAGAATGTATGTATTTGAAAGGTTACCAATATGTATCAGTTGTCCTTTTAGTGTTATTAACAAAGGACTCTTCTCAAATCTTTTTAAAAGCGTGTCTCAAAAGAGCATTACGGTATTTGAATTTTTACAGTTTTAAAACTGTGTTGGCGCTGGTCTTTCAGTGTTTTAGAGTCTCTTAAAATCTGCATACTTTTTCTTGCATTCCTACATGGTATGCATTGCGCAGTAACTTGCAAATTCCTCTCTTGACATTTTTAAAATTATGAGAAGAAAATTGGTCAAGAATTATATAAATGTCGACACACACACACACACACACGAAGAAATGTTGGTTCTTCGCTCATATAAATGAAATTCATTGCTTCCGAAGGTCAATGAGGAAAAACACAAACATTTTTCAAAAACATTCACAACACATTAAACTATGTAAGTTTTCTCTCCCTCTTCACAATGACCCTTCCTTCTTCCGATCGACCAACCAAAAAACCATCCAAACTGCCATTTAAGCTTCAAGATTTTTTTTGTTGGTTTTAACTGAATAAAGATGTGTTTGGCTGTTGTTGTTGTTCTTCTTCTTGTTCTTGTTTTTGTTGTTGTTGTTGTTTAGAAAAAATAAGAAAGAGAAAGATGTTCTGAGGTGCTCTTTTTGGAGTCATGCCTTCCAGGCGTACGATGTTTGCTCATTTTAAAAGAATCTGAAAATGGGAGTATCTTTAAAATTAATTTCTATTATATATATATATATATATTATATATATATATATATATATATATATATATATATATATATATATATATTATATATACACACGTTAAGGAAAAAATAAACGAAATTTTTTAATACTTTTCAACTTCGAAATAGAAAAGAAGTTGTGAAATGAGAAAACTGTACAATAAAGAATAGATATTTTTTTCAATAAAGAAAACTAAAAAAAAAAGACATTTTAAGGTCAAACTATTTCTTTTTTTATTTTAAAAGCGCTGCTTTTTATTTTTAAATATTTTTAGTTTTTGTTTTTCTTATTTACATTAACTTTCTTTGAGTCGAAGTTTTTTCTATGTAAGTTTCTTTTGTTTTAGTTATCTCAAATATATTTATTTATTTATATTTTTACTTCTCCTTTTCTTTGTCAATTATTTTTGTTTTTGTTTCCCTTTGAAAATGATACGAGCACGTCTAAATGGACTTCTTCATTAATTAAAACTTATGTTTTAAAAGAATATTTTCTTGTAAGTAATTTGAAGTGTGAATAACTTCTTTCGCCCTTATAAAAAGTAAAATGTAGTATCTGTATATAATAGTTAATGGCAGTTATTATATACAGGGTGTCCCAAAAAAAACTATATACTCTTTATAGCATCATATATTTTATAATTTAAAAAAACAACAACAATATATTGTTATAGCAATTGCCAATGAAAGGTAAATTAGTAATCTAAGTAATCAAAATGTTATAGCGAGTTGTTTGCATATAAAATTTAATTAACTACGCCAAGTGCTCAAAATGTTCTCCGGCGGCATGAATGCACTTTTGAATGCGTCGACTAACTGATTCGCAGACATGGACTAATGTGGATGCTGTGATGGTCCCGCACTTTTCCCTAATTGCATCCTTAAGGTGTTCGAGTGTTGCAGGTCTTGTACCATAAGCTGCATCCTTCAGGTAGCCCCACAAGTAAAAATCAAGTGGAGTCAAGTCCGGTGAACGTGGAGGATACTCAACGCTTCCTCTTCGTCCTATCCAACGGTTAGGCAACGTTTCATCGAGGTACCTTCTGACATCACAATGATAATGAGGGGGGGGCTCCATCTTGTTGAAAGTAAAAGTCGTCGTTTCCAAACAACTTCCGAACTGCAGGTATAATTTCTGTCCGCAGCATGTTGACATATGCGGCACCGGTAACTGTCCCATCAAAGAAAAATGGTCCAACCAAACCCCTGGATGATAAACCACACCATGCCGTTAATCCTGGTAAATTACCATGTTTATCCACATAAACGTGTCGATTATCAAGTGACCAGTACCTGCAGTTGTGTCGATTTACTGTGCCATTCAGCTTGAAGGTAGCTTCATCAGATCACACGATTTTGTTGTATTGAAAGTGCATTCATGCCGCCGGAGAACATTTTGAGCACTTGGCGTAGTTAATTAAATTTTATATGCAAACAACTCGCTATAACATTTTGATCACTTAGATTACTAATTTACCTTTCATTGGCAATTGCTATAACAATATATTGTTTGGTCTTTTTTTAAATTATAAAATATATGATGGTACAAAGAGTATATAGTTTTTTTTGGGACACCCTGTGTATATATATTTTTTTTTTGGCGTCGTCTCCCAGTTTCATTCGGTGAGATGTAATCAATCATATTTGAATGGTTTACATTTTTCAAAAAGGGACATACGCGTTTTTCTTATTAACAGTAAATGAATGATTAAAAAACTTTGCTTCCAATTAATATCAGTTCTTAATTAACATCTAAATGACACTAATTGACCTTAATAGGAAATCATGAGTCAGAAATGAATTTCTTGTTGGGTCTGTGGGACCCGTGAATTCCTACCTACCGTGAATTTCTACCTAGAGTTAATTTTTTTTCTGTATGAATAAGTTAAATTATTAAATTGGTTTTATAAATATCAACAGTCTTTTAATTTAACCTAATCTATTATATATAGTAATAACGTAATCTAACACAACCTTACCTAACGTAACCTACCTTCACCCATCTAACCTAAACGAATGTGATGATAATTTTAACCTGTTCATAATTTCGCATGTTTCTCACTCGTTCGAAATTTACAATTGACTCCATTTCAGATAAAACAACACTACTTAAATGTTTACAAAGACCAAATTTAGTTACATTTTAGTTAACAATGTGTAGTTGAGGATAATTTTCGGAGAAAACAAAAATAAAAATACCATTGGTACAGAAATAGCCTGTGCCGTACCCTCGCTTTTTCATTTATTGGAAAGTAAATTACAACTTGTACATAAAATTTTCCATAAATTTATCAGAAAATAAAGCTGTAGTTTCTTTCAGCCTTCTGAATATATAAACCCTTCCTTGCATGTTTGTTTTGATTAATAAAAAATAGATAATTCTTAAGCTATATAATTTATAGCGAATTTTCTCCTAAACCCCGAATACCAAAGCTATCATTCAAACACCTTTTCATTGGCCAGCTCCACAACTGAAAATTCTACAGAGAAATCTATGAAATTATTATTTTATTTACTTATATATAGAGCGATATACAAATATAGTATTATTTATTATTATTGCTATACTTTCTAGTATAAAAAATCAAACGTGTTGGTATTAGTGATGTAGCGGATGTCATTTTTTTCACATCCGCGGATGCGGATGCGGATGAGGATGTTTGATTTCAACATCCGCGGATGCGGATGCGGATGTCTACATTTTCGTTATTTTTTAGGATATATTCGAGATTTGTTGTGTTTAACGTATATAATAAGTTATTATATAGAGAGAGCTGTAGCTATAATGTAGTATAATTGATTAATTGTATAATAATTGCTGTACTTTTCTCTGAACATATAAAATAATATCAAGCATCTAACTAATATAGAAATCAATTAGTGAATTCGTCTGCAAATAAATTCATTATATTTTGTTGAGTTTCAGCCACAATTAGAAACCATAATTGTGTTACCAGGATGCGGGACGTGAACCCAACTCAAGTGCACCCCACCGACCTCTTTCCCAACCTCCACCCTTATAGAAAGAGATCTTTAATTAGCTTGATAACTATTTATATTAAGTTTAAAGTTTTATTAGGCATATTTATAAATGAGTAATTAAAATAAAGTAAACTAAGATGTTCATCGTTTAATGTTCAAACTTAATTATAGGAAGGTTATGCTTAAGGAACATTTTTTTCTGCCTTTTCTGCTGCCAGTCTTTTTCTCTTTTCATCATATATTAATCCAGCACTGCTAAATAATCTCTTGCTTGGTACGTTTGTTGGAGGACAGGCTAAATGTTTCCTTGCAAGTTTACTCAAGTATGGATAGATATTCTGCGTATTTTTCCACCAACTAATAGGATTGTCACATGCAGCCAGGCGTTTTCTTGGTGATAGCTCTCGATCATTTTTACTACATCTTTTGACATCGCGTAGGTCTCGTCATTGCTGCTTGACTCAAGAAACTGAGAGACAGATTCTGTGATAGATTTGCTTGTTGAAGGTGTTGGTTCTGTCACTGAAACTTTATTCTTTTGGTGGGTGGCGAAGCGACAGATTCAAGAGATTGAAGCTCTTCAACTGCTTTGCCAAGTGATGATTTAACTCGTTCTAATGTACTAGGTGAAAATAACTTAGCTTTGTAACGTGGATCTAAGTAGGTTGCAAGAGAGTAACTTCATACAAGAACAGCCTCTCGTCTTGTCGCTTGCATCACTTTTGCGCACAATGAATTAGTTCTATTAATATAGTAGAATTTGATAATTTCCGCTTATTAATGACATTTTATCTCAACGGTCCACATCCGCACGACATCCGCAGTCCAAAGTGCGGATGCGGGTGCGGATGCGGATGCGAGAAAATGTGCGGATGTTCCGCGGATGCGGATGCGGATGCGGATGTGACCTACATCACTAGTTGGTATACAGTTTTAGTAAAACTTGGCAACACTGCTCTGGAAATTAAAAGTTTTTTATTTTATTTTTCGTTACCGCTGTTGCAAAGATATAAAATAACAAACGAAGTTTACGTGAAAGCTTAAAATAGAGAATAATTATAATATAATTATAATATAACAGAAAAAATTATTTAAAATGTTTCATGCTAAAACAGAATCATTAAAAATTATACAATATATATACACAAACCAATATACATCACGGTACTAGAATACAAACCTATATATATTACCCGACCTGAATTAATTAATTCCTAATTTTTTCTCGGTGGTCAGTGAAGAATGCATGAAATTTTAAAAAGTTTCGATAATGTTTGAAGTAGTTACCTTTCATTTGACATGTCTGCAGAGATAATTACATATAACACTGGTATGCATATGAAATTTTTTTGTCTGCTGTGAGGGTTTTTTCAACTCATACCTATTATATAATTCGACCATGCTGAATTCGAAAATGACATTGGTTTTCCTCAATCAGGTCAGGTTTTTTCTCTATTGGCCATTTATTATAAGTCCAATTTTATCCCCAAATTTATTGATTTTTTTAGCTTAAACACTGTAGATACGAGTAATATTATAAGAACACTCGTGAAAAATGAAAACATTGTGTGAATAAATACTTTTATTCATACAATGAATATGGAAAAAAGTTTATTGAGGAAGGAATGAAGTTTTTTGGCTTTCCGTCTGTGTTTTTCTTCGGGCACGTCTCGCTTCAAACACCAGCAATAGTCCGCCAGCATATTGATATCCCAGTTTCCCTGGTACCTCTTCCATTATTTTGATATCTTGGTGAAATCGTTCACCCTGTTCCTCACTATAATCCCAGCAATTTTCAGGAAAATAGTCCAAGTGGGACCACAAAAAGTGCATTTTTATGGACATGCGCGACCCATGAGCTTTGAAAGCTTCCATCAAGTTTTCGACAACGGACTCGTATTCTGGACTTCTACGCTTGCCAAGAAAATCAGTGACAACTGATTTGAATGCCTGCCAGGCATTCTTCTCAGTTGGAGTCATTGCGTTTTCGAACTGAGTATCCTTGATCAAAGTTCGAATTTGAGGACCATCAAAAACCCCAGCATTTAGTTTAGCATCAGATATATGAGGAAATTTACTCTCGAGATATCAGAATGCTGAACCCTCCTTATTCATTGATTTGATGAAATTTTTCATCAAGCCCAGCTTAATATGAAGTGGTGGGAGCAAAATTTTTGTTGGTGGTACAAGGGGCACAGAAACGACATTATGCGACCCAGGTTCAAAATTCTCTCTGGATGCCCATTCACGCTGTGCATAGTGCTTCTCATCCGCTCGGCTATCCCATTTGCAGAGGAAACATGGGTATTTCGTGTATCCCCCTTGCATTCCCAATACAAATGCCACAATCTGAAAAAAAATAAAATATTTAAAGAATTTAGAGAATTTGTTCTATCAGATAAAAAAATCTATGCATTGGACTGTATCACTTCTGTGGGGAAGTTAAGTGTTCTTATACGCTCTCAAATAACCTTTGGAAAAACAACATAGTCAATAGCAATAGTTTACTTATGATATTAGTATTACCTTCAAATCTCCACAGATCCTCCAGTTATGTTGGTCGTATACGAGAGCATCCAGTAAAATTTTCATGTTATCGTAGCTCTCAGTAAGTTGTACGGAATGTGCTACAGGGACTGATGCACCCCTATTCCCAATGTTGAGAAGTACTGCTTTCAAACTTCGTTTAGACGAGTCTATAAATAGCCTCCATTCTGATGCGTTATATAGCAGGCCCAAGGATTCGATTAGCCCCTCAACATTGCAGCAGTACACTAAGGAAGAGGTATTTTCGTGCACTGCAAAAAACTTGCGGAATTCTTCCTCTCGTTTCCTATACCAGGAGAATGTTGTTCCCGGAGCCAGCAAGTTGTCCTCTCGAAGTCGTGAGCCCAAGATCTCGGCAGCTAATTTGGAAAGTCCTAAATCCCTGGTAAGATCATTAAGTTTGGCCTGGTTGAGAGGCCTCGGCTCATTTGAAGCGGTATTTTGAGGTATATACGACTGGGACTGGTCATTGGCATTGGTCATTGATTCATCATCAGAATCATCGAAGTCCAGGGTTTGAGGTGGGTCGGGTATTGGAATTCCAGGACCATGGGGTACAGGTCTCATAGCAGAAGGAATGTCAGGGTATAAAACAATGTGTTTATTCTTCTTGTTAACTCCTGAAAATAGAAACACAGAAACATGGATATAAAACTTGCATATGAAATAGAAGAAGCATTCAGACAGTGGCGGCTCGTGAGGGAAGGCTGCGGTCTGTAAGATATGAAATAGGTCGATGGAGTCTGTATATTTTCTTTCTTTTTCATTCATATTGTCCCTTCGGGGACAATATGAATGAAAAAGAAAGAAAATATACAATCATTGTATATGTAAATGTAACTTGTATAACAATATGTATGTGTAAATGTATTTTCTATAACAATATGTATATGTAAATGTATGATTACCATTATGGTGAATATTATGCTATATATGGTGAATATTACATTATGGTGAATATTATGTCAAGTTTCATACGAGGATTTCAAAATATTTAAGAAAAATAAATTTATAAGCCCACCTTGGAGGTTTGTCATGCAGAAATAGCAATCTGCCACGTGATCCTTTCCTTCTCTCCAAATCATGGGAATTCCAAAAGGCAAAGATTTCGCTCTGCCTTTGCTCCATCTTCTCAAATTTTCAATGCACGTCTTGCAGCACATATGAGGGGCGAAATTTTTGTCCTGGTCCCCTAGCTTAATTCCAAAGTATGCTCTATACATTGTCTTCACAAATTTAGTGATTTGGGACTGGTTATTTGGCATGGTAACCGTCCCACATATGTAGCAGAATCTATTGGGATCATTTTTACACGCTCTATTCATTATGAAATATTTTATCTATATGCCTGAAAAGTAAAAAAGATATTATACAAGTGAAAAAAGTGATGATAGATGTTACTGTTCCAATTCCGCTTTGACAAAATCACGAAAAATTCTATTTTACTTATGAGGCCATAGCCGGATAACCTGAGCTGATTGAGAAAAACGGATTGCAGATTCGAAATCAACAGGAAAAACTCTATAAGAATCACTTACAAAACCCTTGACAGCAAAATTGATGCATACCAGTGTAATCAATACAGTTTTGAAAATAAGTACAGTGATAAGACTTAAAGAATATCCATTAGAATTTGCATTTTCGTACTGGATTTTTTTTATGAATTCATTATATAATAGAAAAATTAATAACAGAAAGCAAATTTTATAATCTAATTGCAGTTTCATAGGAACATGTAATAGTAAGGTAGCATCTCATTCATTTGGTATAAAAGCATTAAGATCGTAACGTACGAGTGTCTACTGGTTAAGCTAAAGAAAGAAAAATGGAATAACAAGTCGTAAAAATAGTTTACGAAGAAGTTTGTGGGATAAGAGAGAGTGGATAGAAACCTTTATGTATTGAGGATATTTGAGGTAACATGGTATTACCATGTTGGTCCAAATATCCTCAACAATTGAGGATATTTGAGGTAACATGGTATTACCATGTTGGTCTAAATATCCTCAACAATTGAGGATATTTTAGGTAACATGGTTTTACCATGTTGGTCCAAATATCCTCAACAATTGAGGATATTTGAGGTAACATGGTTTTACCATGTTGGTCCAAATATCCTCAACAATTGAGGATATTTGAGGTAACATGGTATTACCATGTTGGTCCATATATCCTCAACAATTGAGGATATTTAGGATAATATGG
>JAJOZX010001155.1:77500-130000 GCA_023014485.1 Bathynomus jamesi
GCCTTTTCTCAAATGTTCAATCTGTTGATCACCACCTCTCCTCCTCTAACCCTCATCTTCTTTTCCTCACTGAAAATCAGGTGTCTGGGACGACTGACAGCAGCCCCTTTTCTGTACCCTCTTACTTTCTCTATACTCAACTTCACTCCAAAGGTGGATGTTGCGTGTATGTACGCAATGACCTAACTTGTTCTTGTATTCCCGAACTCGAATCTTCCGAATTCTATAACCTCTGGCTACGAATTACTGTACATGCCAATCTCAAACTAAATACATCTGCGCTGTTTACCCTTCTCCTCATTTTATTGACTATCCAAAATTCTTTGACTACCTCACTTCCAAAGTGGAATACATTCTTTCCCGCTCTCCCTTTGCTGAAATCTCTATTTTATGAGATTTCAATATTCACCACCACACCACCTTTGGCTTTCATCCCATTTCACTGACATCCCTCTTGAACTAGCTTACAACTTTTCTATCCTAAATGACCTAGAGCAGATTGTACAGCACTCTACTCGTATCCCCGATCGCCTTGGAGCTAGGCCCAGCATTCTGGATTTATTTCTTACTTCTCATCCTTCTTCTTACTCTGTGAAACTTTTCTCTCCGTTGGGCTGCTCCGATCACAATCTTATATCTGTTTCCTGTCCTATCGCTCCAATTCGGCCTTTGGATCCTCCCAAGAGGAGACGCCTTTGGCCCTTACAATTCAATCCTGGACGATTCCGGTGCTGTTCCTCCATCTCCTCCCTCCTCTGACTTTATTATGTGTGAAATTAGAATCTCTTCTAAAGATGTTTTTTCTGTCCTATCTGGGCTCAACTCTAAGAAGGCGTATGGTCCTGATGGTGTTCCTCCTGTTGTTCTTAGGAACTTTGCTTCTGTGCTGATACCCTGCCTAGGTAAACTCTCGTCTTTGTCTACCATCTGGTACTTTCCCTTCTTGCTGGAAGTTCGCTTTCATTCAGCCTGTCCCAAAGAAGAGTGACCACTCTCAACCCTCCAATTGCTTTGATTTCTTGCCTTTTTAAAGTTTTTGAATCTATCCTTAAATGGAAGACTCTTAAACACCTTTCTTCTCACAATCTTCTTTCAGACCTTCAGTATGGATTCCGCAAGGGATGCTCTACTGGTGATCTTCTTGCATATCTCTCTGACTCTTGGTCATCCTCGTTTCGGGATTTCGGTGAAACTTTTGCTATTGCGCTAGACATATCAAAAGTTTTTGATAGAGTGTAGCAAAATCTTTAATTTCTAAACTGCCCTCCTTCGGTTTCTATCCTTCTATCTGTGCCTTCATCTCTAATTTCCTTTCTGGTCGATCTATAGCTGCGGTTGTCGATGGCCACTGTTCTTCTCCTAAAGTTATTAACAGTGGTGTCCCTCAGGGTTCTCTCCTGTCCCCCACCCACTCTTTTCCTTTTATTTATTAATGATCTTTTAATTCGCACTTCCTGTCCTATTCACTCCTTTGCCTCTGATTCCACTCTTCACTTCTCCACCCGCTTCACAAAGCGTCCCTCATTGCAGTCGCTTCATGATTCCCGTAGGACGGCTATGGGACACCTGACCTCTGATCTTTCTGCTATATTTGATTGGGGCAAAGAAAACTTGTGGCTTTCAATACCTCAAAAACTCAGTTCCTCCATCTGTCTACTCGTCACAATCTTCCACACGACTATCCCCTTACCTTCAACAACACACAACTCAATCCTTCCTCTTCTCTTATCATTCTTGGCGTTTCCTTTTCTTGTGATCTTTCCTGGAAAGATCACATATTCTCTTTTTCTAAAACAGTTTCTAAGAGGTTAGGTGTGCCGTACTGCCTCCACGGTTTCTTCACCCCCCTCAGTCGCTGTCTCTGTACAGGAGTCTTGTTCGCCACTGTATGGAGTATGCTTCTCATGTGTAGGGTGGTTCAACCCACACAGCAGTACTTGACCGGGTGGAATCAAAGGGTTTTTGTCTCATCACTTCCCCGCCTCTTACTGATTGTCTTTAATCTCTCTTTCTTCGCCGCAATGTTGCTTCACTCTCTTTTTACTATCGCTATCATAACAGACATTGCTCTTCTGAACTCTCTAACTGCATGCCTCCTCCTTTAATCTCTTTTGGACCACTGGGTCGAATTTGTACCGTTTCCAATACACGCACTCATAACCTAACCCTACAAAAACTTCATTCGTTAAGAGGTTAAGGAGAGCACGCAGTACTAAACTTCCTACACTTTCTCATTCATATTCTGTCCAACTATCTAATGCAAGGGTTAATCGGTATTTTCAGTCTTTCATCTACTCAACCGGTGAACTGTGGAACAATCTTCCTCAATCCATCTTTCCTCCTGTCTATGACTTCCCATCTTTCAAACGTAGAGTGTCTAGGCAATCTCGAAACCCCGGACCTTGATTTTGGCTTTCTTCTTCGTCTATGGGAGGGGCGCTTTTGCGGACATTTGCCCTTGGCAACTCCTTCCTGCATAATATATATATATATGGCTATATACTGGGAAATTAACCAAGTTTTCTATACAAATATCCGAATGAAAGTTAGGCCCAATATTCCTGAATAAATCAGAACTTTGTAAATCATCAAAGGATAGCGTAGGAAGATACGATATCTATTCGAAATCTCTTTCTACATCCTTTCGTTTGATGCTCAATTAACATCCAAACAATTGAGTCGAGTTTGTGAAAAGCGAAAGATGAGAAGTTTATAAATAACTTAATTGATCAATTAATTATAAAATACGTTTAACTATACTTGCATGCGTAGATTTGATTTCTTAATTCCCTTCACCTCTTCTCTGTCTGTCTGTCTGTCTCTCTCTCTCTCTCTCTCTCTCTCTCTCTCTCTCTCTCTCTATCAACTTTAATAGACGAGTGCGTAGATGCTACTTGTCTGAAAAAAACCCTTTACTTTCAATACTTTCCCTGATTTTAAAATCTTGAGGATAAGTGTGATAGTTTCGCTCTGAAACGAAATATAAACAAAATTATTGTTAAGAATGATAAAAAAAAACATATAAAAACCCAACCTGGATATAACTTGAATCTAGCACTTACAAGTTGTCACTAATCCTAAGAAACGAGAAGGGCAAAACTTTGAAAATTCTTTAAGCCGAATATTGAAAAACACAAAAACACAGAAAAAAAAAATAGCTTCACCAAACAAAAAAAAAAAAAAAAAAAAAAAATATTACAAAACTTTTTCACAAATAATTTGGAGCCAGAAATGACCTGTCACGAATAAGTGAAATTATCTAAGATTCCTTTTCCGCTAACTAAAAAACTTTGTCAATTTCTGGTGCCTTGAGGATAAGATATGGCAAATAAATGTACTTCCTTGCATTTACGACTTCGACAGGTACCATATATATATATATATATATATATATATATATATATATATATATATATATATATAGAGAGAGAGAGAGAGAGAGAGAGAGAGAGAGAGAGAGAGAGAGAGAGAGAGAGAGAGAATAAGTGGAATTGTATTTGCTGTTATATGTAAATAATGTACTGATTGATATAAAAATGCAGCGCGGAAAGGCATAAAATTTTAATTAAAATTTTAATTCCATACCAGTAATCATTATTATTGACATATATACAGTATATATATATATATATATATATATATATATATATATATATATATATACAAACACACACACACACACACACACACACACACACACACACACACACACACACACGAGGTCTGTTCAAAAATTATCCGGACAAGGTGTTTATTTTTAGAACAAGGTCACGCTTGGAGTTGTGACTGTGCTAAACATATCGCTACATGTCGAGACAAGTTGACTTATAGGGTTGCACTTCGTTGTGTAGCGCCAGTCCACTGTGGTGAGCCGATAAAGTTAAACGTGTTTTGTTTCGCGGCGATTTCTTACGATGTCGGAGAGTACCGAGCAAAGTGTTTGTATTAAATTTTGTTTTAAAATTGGGAAAACGGCCAGTGAAACTTTTAATTTACTCAAAATAGCATACGGTGATGCTGAGATGGGCGTACGCAAGTTTTTGATTGGTTCCACCGGTTTAAAGATGGAAGAACTTCCATCGAAAGTGATCCGCTGTCTGGACGACCCTCAACATCAAAAAATGAAGAAATCGTGGCAGAAGTCCGCACTGTGGTCCGAAACGATCGACGACTGACTATTCGCGAGATGACAGAAGAGGTCGGAATTTAGATAGGCTCACGCCATTCAATTTTAACCGAAGATTTGAACATGAAACGTGTTTCAGCAAAGTTCGTGCCGCGACTGTTAACTGAAGAGCCACGGGAAAACCGCATGCTTGTGGCCTCTGATTTGTTTGAGCGTGTGTGTAACGACGTGACTTTTTTAAAAAACATTATAACAGGTGATGAGACGTGGGTGTACGGATACGATCCCAATACCAAGAAGCAGTCGTCAGTGTGGAAGAGTCCTACGTCCCCACGACCAAAAAAAGTGCGGCAACTGCGCAGCAAAACGAAAGTCATGTTACTTGGTTGTTTTTTTACTGTGAAGGTGTTGTGCACCATGAATATGCTCCACAGGGACAAGCAATCAACAAGGAATTTTACACTGAAGTTTTGAAACGTCTACGTGAAGCAGTTCAGAAGAAACGGCCGCAGAATTGGGAGTCCTAAGACTGGATGCTTCATCACGATAACGCGCCATCTCACTCGTCGCAACTTGTCCAGCAATATTTGGCCAAAAACTCTACCCCCAAGTAAAGCACCCTCCATATTCGCCGGATTTAACTCCATGCGACTTTTTTTTTTTGCTTCCGAAGCTCAAACAAACCCTGAAAGGACACTGATTCGATTCGACCATTAAAAGAAATTTGACGGAGCAGCTTTTGGCCATTCCGAAAAGTGCTTTCGAAAAATATTTTCAACAATGATAGGATCGTTGGGCAAAATGTGTGGCTTCAGAAGGGGGGTTCTTTGAGGGAAATTAAGCTCCAAACCCTGTAAATACCATATTGTGTCTATAATCGCGTCAGTCCGGATACCTTTTGAACAAACTTCGTGCGTGTGTGTGTGTGTGTGTGTATATATATATATATATATATATATATATATATATATATATATATATATATAGTCATGCGGTTTGCTTCTACAAAGCTTCAATTTAATATTTAGGAGAAATCCAATGACAAGGAGGAATGTAAATGCCATGAAAAGTCTTCTTTAATGCGCAACGTTTCGAGCAATACGCTCATCATCAGAATCAATAAATAAATGTGAACAAGACAAAATAATTTCCATAAAACCTATTCAGTAAAAGCAAATTTTAAAAAGACTAAAAGAAGAGGGTTAAATTCAAAGTTATAAAAATTTACATATAAAATTAACCAGAAATTTAAAAAGCTATTTTTAAATTACATATAGTAAATTTGAAATTAGTACACTGGAATAATTAACACTAATACAATGGAATAATTAACACTACGAACCTTTCAATGCTGGTTCCGAGGCACGAGTAATTTAAAACAAAACAAAACAGGAAACAAGCTATGGGTTGGGCGGTTGGAGTTATAAGTTAGGGGAGGGGGGATGAGGGAGGGATGATGAGCGTATTGCTCGAAACGTTGCGCATTAAAGAAGACTTTTCATGGCATTTACATTCCTCCTTGTCATTGGATTTCTCCTAAATATTATATATATATATATATATATATATATATATATATATGTGTGTGTGTGTGTGTGTGTGTGTGTATACTTTTAGGATTCTGTTCGACCAAGGATTAAATTCTGCTGATTTATGCGGTTCGACCCTTATAGGATTGTGATGAATGAAAGCTCCGCTTATGAAGGAAAACCCTTAATTCTTCTGTTGGTGTTCAGCATCACCGTTTCCGCAGAAATATTTCCTTCTGTAGGGCAGCGTTTGTCCAATAGAAGATTAATCCATTAAATGAATCCGTTGCGCCGGAATTGAAGCATTAGAAAATTTAACCCGAGCATTAGTTTTCGCATCCGCGTGCAAGACCGGCAATCATAATGGATTACAGTTTATCACACACAGTACGAAAATATATCACGTATTTTACAGAAAACCGAAAACGAAAACAAGCTGAGTGCCAAGAAAAATTATTAATTACGACAGTTTGTTTTTTCATGGAAGAACCGTGTTTAGTCTACAAACAGCATGTGATGCGAGTTAAAAAGAATAGTGAAAGATGCATCGCAGTTTTGCTGTTCTTAAAATATCGTCATTTGCCGTGTTCGTTTGAGTGAATATTCAAACTGCGGTCAAAGTAAGACAAAAATGTATCTTGGGTATGCGAATTCATAAAGATTCGTAAAATCATCGAGTAATTTGCATTACCGGTTCAAAATCATTACCAAAGGTCTGTTGCTCGCTAGATGAGGTTCAATCTATGTTCAAGCCTCGTAGATAATGTAAATCTGTTTCAATAAACCCTCAAATTAATTTGCATGAACATTACTATAAATAACGTGTGACTCAGTCAAATTTCCTGCGTACAGCCGCCACTTAGAAGTGAAAACTGAAATGGATCATGATAATAATCCACAGTTTCAACGAACTTGCGTCACGTAAAAAGCACATGGGTATGGATGCCCTATTTACAGCCCACAGCTCAACACGGTGCTTTAAAGTAATGGCTTATGATACCCGAAAGTCTAATATTTTATTCAGTGAGGGATGTCTAGATACAATGACAGTGTTAAAGATCGGTTCCATTCAATGTTCCAACAAAAGCCTTTGCTAATAAGTACATACATACCACTGTAGGATTGTGCCGTATGTTATAATAATCAGTCAGTAAGGTCAGAAACTAGCGTAGCGCTCAGGCCAACTAAGGCGACCCATTGCGCTTCCCGTCACCTTGGTCGTCAGCTACAAAACCGAAGGACTCCTTCAACATCTGTGGCTGCTCTAAGTGACGCTTTGACAGTAATCTGACATGCATATGTAACTGAACATAGCCTCAAGTAATAAACTGATCATAAATGTCCAAGCAAAAGTTCAAATTGAACCAAATTGAAACACTAACATACCTATCTCGTCTACATAATATATATATATATATATATATATATATACAGGGTGGGCGGAAAGTAGCTCCCTATTTTGGATTGGTAAAAAAATACGTATATTATCCATTTATTTCAGAAGAAATAATATGAAAAGGTAGGCATACATGGTAGGTTTTCTCTAAAATTCAATGTGGGCTCCAACTCTTTCCACCAGCTTCTGAAGCCGCCCAGGAATGGCGTCCACTGACTTTAGCAGGAACTCCGGCGGGATGGAGGACATGACTTCCCGAATTCGGTCCTCCAGTTCTTCCAATGTCCTCGGTTTGGTGAGGTAGACTTCTTCCTTTACCCACCCCCAAAGAAAGAAGTCGCACGGTGTCAAGTCGGGGCTCCTGGCTGGCCATTGATGTGGACCACGACGACCCATCCAACGCCCAGGGAAGTGGGCATCCAGCCACTCACGGACAACAAGAGCGAAGTGCGGAGGGGCGCCATCTTGCATAAATATCAGATCGTCGATGTTCTCCCATGTGCTGACAACCGGCCAGACCTCGTTTCGCAACATAGCAAGGTACCGCTCAGCATTCATGGTGTTGCGCAGAAGGAACGGGCCCACAACCTGATCTGAGGTCATACCACACCACAACGTTACACTGAACCGATTCTGCCGTTTTTCAGCGGTAACCATGGGATCCTCTCCTGCCCAGTAGTGGCAATTGTGGCGGTTGACAAAGCCTCCGACGTGGAACACCGCCTCGTCGCTCCAGAGGATGTTGCGGAAGAGATGGGGCCAGTCTTCATGCCAAGCCAGTATGATTTCCCCGAACTCCATGCGAATGTCGCAGTCCTCGTCCGAGAGAGATTGGCAGTAATGTGGCTTCCACGCACGCCAGTTCAGCTCCTTCTTCAGCACAGTTCGCACTGAGTAGCGGGAGAGTCCACTTTCCCGAGCTGCCTGGCGAGTTGACTTTCGTGGACTCCGTGCGAACATTTCCTGAACTGCCTGCACCGTCTCCTGGGCCCTGGATGTCGAAGGGCGACCACATCTTCGAACATCTGCCACAGACCCCGTGGTCATGAGCTTCGAGTGGCAGTTCTTGATTGTTTTCGGGTCCACTTGGGCACGTGGTCCGTGAATGGCCCGCCACCATCTTTGAACTCGAACGACAGATTGCCAAACTTCGTACCGTGCCGCCAACTGGGCACGCTCCTGCAGTGTTAAACGCTCAGCCATGTTACCCTTCAATCTGATATGAAAAAAAAAAAATGAACGTTACAATTGTACCACTTTAGAGAACACAAAGAGAACACTTTAGAGAAAAAAAGATTACCGTTACAATTGTACCACTTTAGAGAACACACCATAACAATATAACAATACAATAACAATTTATACATAATTTATATGTAATTTAAATTAGGGAGCTACCTTCCGCCCACCCTGTATATATATATATACCTGCGTGCATAATACTAAAACATAAATGTATAAAATTTTCCCGTTTTCTTATTATGTAAAATTTTAAGAAAATGTTAAAAACTTAAATTATGAGATAAAAATTTGATATTCTTTTCCATAATTTTCAATAAATATTTAGTATTTGGACCAGTTTAATGCATTTCAAAGTTTGGGGAACCCCTAAAAATGTTACTATTTTATTTACATTTCAAAATTTAAAAGCAATTTTAAAAATTTTATGTGTATATAAAACGAAAGTTAAAATTTCCTTTGCTGTTTGTGTCTTTCGCTTAACTGTTATACAAGTTTGCGTCTCCGAATCCAAATTTCAAACTTTTAAATGGGAACTCTCAGTGTTATATATATATATACACACACACACAGAGTATGTATATATATATATATATTGTAGAATTTATTATTACTTTACGTTGTAAACGTTGGCTTGGCAGTTATCAAGAGCTGTTATCAAGCGGAAGAGGTTCGTGAGAGAGAGAGAGAGAGAGAGAGAGAGAGAGAGAGAGAGAGAGGAGTTCATGAATTTAGATTTAGACAAGCGTGAATTTCTCTTTAACAATTTATTCCCTCCTGTGAGTTATACCTGTACTTATCAACCCCTCAATGAGAATGTTCCAAGCCCGCTCTGAGAAAAGTGAGGGGAACAGGGATAAGATCGATGTTGGAAATTTCTTTAGATAGCTTATCACTTGCTTTCAATGTAATGGAGTGGTAATTTAGCATGCTGATTCGTGATACTCATTGGTAAATAAATACAGCAAGAATCGGTTACCAATCAAGGACAATATATTGAGAGAGAGAGAGAGAGAGAGAGAGAGAGAGAGAGAGAGAGAGAGAGAGATCAGAGGCATAATGAGGGATGACCCATCCGCACTTCATACGAAAAGAGGTCTTCCTCAAGTAAAAAACAAAATCCCCCAAAATGTGCATCAGAGTTCTGATGATGTTGTTTACACACTGCATCACTAGGGTGTGTCGAATTTTTCAACTTTCAAATTCCAAATATGAGGGGTGCTAAAAAGTTGCAGCATGACTTAGGAATTCTAAAGATATTTTTGTTAATTTAATATAATTTAGTTTTGCTTGGTAAGAAGCTCCATAAAAATAGTGACTTTTTTTACTTTTTCGTGGAATTATATAATAATTATTATATTAATAATTATATATGCTGTATATATAATGCACTGCTGTTTTTGCTTATTTCACATGTTGAAACATATTCATCAGTGTGCTGAAGATTACTTGTCCGTCAGTGCTACCATCCTAACCAGTGGGAATTGACCTACAATAGCTTCTGAAAGGAGGACAAGACTGGGGACATTCACACATATGAGCAACCTAATTGGAACTGGTAGAGAGTTGTTGCCCTCTGAACTCCCAACTCTGCGAGACGTTCTGAAATATGGGCTACTGCTAAGAGAACAAAGTGGTGAGGATGTGAGAAACTACCCAGCAGCCAGTCTTGCAAAGGACATTTACCCTAAAGTGCTTGAAAAGTGGGAACGAGCAAACAGTTCTTTTGTAGTCCCCGTTGTAAATTCACGAGTCACAATCTTAAACAAGATCCAAGAGAGCTGGGAGCAGGCCAAAAACATATCTCTTGGGAGAGGAAAGCTACATGTCAAAGAGGCTTTCATTGCAAAACTTGACAAGCTTTTTGACATCCTCAGTTGCAAGTGTAAAATTGTTCTCTGCTCTGAATTTGGCTGCCTTGCAGATGCTGGTTGCAAAAACGAAACTCACATTAACTGTACATGCCCTAGGGAGATGAAGATCCCTGTGAATGAACTTGCTTTCATTAAAGGTCAGAGAGACAAGTCTGGTTCTATTGGACCACATCAGATTGGCTTGCCAGATCAACCTGAGCACAACAGACAAGTCAAAAAGCAGAAGCGGCAAAAAGACGAAAGAAGAAGGCTTGCTGAATATAAGCAGACAAGTAAGCAGGATGTTTCAATGCCATCAAATGAAATAATTTTCTCTGATGAAAATGAAGAACAAATAGCTGATGCTCAAGATGGAAAGGATGGAAGTTATGAAGTGACATTAGAAATACCAAGCACGTCTTCAACTTCCAATAAAAAGCCAGAGTACAACACATTAGAAATACCTAATGTTGCTATGCATAGCATCAGCTATGGTGTTGGCCTGCGTGCTACAGCTGCCATCACCACTGCTGCCTTTATGGATGCTGGCTTGATCACTGAAGAAGACAAGAGACTTGTAGTTGATCACAATAAAGTCAAGAGGGCCCAAGAAAAAGTTATGAGATCCCTCGATCAGGAATTTGATGATCTTTGTAAGAAGGGTGAAATTGACTGCATCTTCTTTGACGGCCGTCAAGATACAACTAAAGTTATGCTGAAAGCAGACAATTCAGATCGTCAGTTCCCCAGCATCATCAAAGAAGAGCATTATTCTGTGTGCAGTGAGCCAGGTGGAAGATATCTCTACCACTTCACTCCTGAGAAAGGCTCAACGAGAAAAAAACCTGCTGAAGTTATTGCTGATAATCTTGTAGATTTCATGAAGAAGAAGGGCATTGATAAAAGCCTGCAGGCCATTGGAGGTGATTCTACAAATGTTAACACTGGCTGGGAGGGTGGTTCCATGCATTGGGTAGAGGTCAAGCTTTGCCGTAAGCTGATCTGGTTGGTTTGTGCCCTCCACACTAACGAGTTACCCCTGCGACACTTGATCACAGCACTGGATGGGAAGACCTTGTCTAACAACAAGTGGACAGGTAACATTGGCAAGATGCTAGACACTGCAACCGAACTTGAAATTGATCCTTCATTCACCAAACTCTCAATTGGAGAGCCTCTTACTTCACTGAGTGACAATGTCGTAAAGGATCTCTCTACTGATCAAACGTACGGGTATAGGATCACACAGGCCATAAGGACAGGAGAACTTCCCACAGATCTGGCCCTTCTTGAAATTGGTCCAGTGAGCCATTCATGGTGGTTGACAACAGCAAACAGGCTTTGTCGCATATGGGTTTCAAAACATGGCCTTAAAGGCAAAACCCTCAACAACTTAAGACTGATAGTGGAATACATTGTTGGTGTGTACTACCCCTGTTGGTTCAACATCAAAGTAAAACACTCTTGGGTGGAAGGCCCACGCCACATCTTGTTTCAGCTGCGGCTAGTTAGGCTGCAAAAGAAGGCTGTAGTGGATGCTGTTTTGCCAACCATCAAGCGCTCAGCATGGTATGCTTTCAGCGAAATGATAATCCAGACACTCTTGTGCTCAGATGACAGTGAGGAGAGGAGAGCTGGTGTCCAAAAGATTGTTGACATGAGGGGTGGAGATGATGACACACTTGGAGATCTTTCTGTACGTCCCAGGAAGACACCTTCCATCAACCCCAGTGCTTCTTCCGTGTTGGAGCTGACAGACTGGTCTGACGGGGTATTTGAACCTCCTTTGACATGTAAATTGACTACAGCGGAAGTAAAGAAGTTCTTTGACAAGCCTATGCAAGTTCCACAGTGGCCCTGTCATGCTCAGTCAATAGAGAGGTGTGTGAAACAAGTCACAGAGGCAGCAGGCAGGGTGTATACACATGAGAAACGTGAGGGCTATATCAGAGGCCAAGAAGCAAATTAATAAATGTTGTTTTCCGAGAGCAATTTATGTGCTTTTTAATCAAACGTAGATTTACCAAGCTAAGTGTTGAGCAATCACAAAAATAATAGCAGATTTGAATTCTTCACATCCAAAAACATATTTTTAAAACCCCTCAGTGAAGGAATTGGCAAAAATTAATTTTCACCTCCCAAATTGACACACCCTACTGCATCACGATGTTTGGGAGCAAAAAACTCGTAATCCATAAACCTGTCATCTTCGATTTTCGAAAAAGAAATTGAGGATTGGTTTAACAGTACATTGAAAGGGAAGTCGTATAATGTAGAAACTAAAATGGCCCATTAATATTCTGACATAGCTTGCTATTGACAGTTATTGCTAAAAAAAATTATAAATTATAATAATGTACGATAATAATAATAATAATAATAATAATAATAATAATAATAATAATCTCATTGAGTTACAAAAACTGATATGTCAGTTTACCATTTTTTTTTCTAGTTAATGTCAGACGATTTGACCCAAAAAATTTTAACTTGGACATTGAACAGTTTGCTTCAAACTTTGATCAACTCGCAAAACCTACTCAGATTTCTTAAGAAACCCTAATAAACTATTACGAATAGTCAAATTAAAAGTTTTCAAAACCTCGACAGTACTTGAAAAATAGGATTTTGGAATTATTTTTTAACTCTTGAATAGAAAGTAATAAAGTTTGCGTTTTATAATACATTTTTTTAAGTCGTGTCGCTCGAGAATAAATATATGGAAAAAAGGTTGTTTTCTTTTTTTGAGAAACAGAAAAATATTGCATCTACCTCCAATTTATCATCAGCTTGAAGGAAACATCTTTCAAGTCTTTTAGATTCCAGTCAGTGCCAGGGACACGAAACGGTTTATTCAGAGAGACTGAGGCAAAATATTTAAAACAAAAAGAAAAAAAAAAGAAAAACGACATTTAAAAATGACCGTGATGCATGAAATTAAATTTAAATTTTCTTTTACGTTGAAGTGCATTGCACAACGGAAATATGTTCTCTCTCTCTCCTCTCTCTCTCTCTCTCTCTCTCTCTCTCTCTCTCTCCTCTCTCTCGTTAAAATAAATTAAGTTTTGAGATTATATTCCTTAAATTAACGATTTCATTAAAAATGCAGAATTTCCACCAAATTGCACCGTGGACTTAATCAATTTAGAATTCTTTTAACTCGTACAAATTACTCACCATTTATACCTGACCTTATTTCACCTTTAAAATGAGTTAGTCGAATATAGTGACGTTTCTTTGATGTGATGTATCTGATACGTCTCGCTTTGGGCACACAATTATATAACATAATGTTATATTACATAGCTAATTACGTAGCTACGTATCTGTTTATGTATCTACTATATCTATGTATCTACCTATATCTATATCAACCGATCTATCTATCTATCTATACCTATATCTACCGATCTATCTATCTATCTGTCTCTCTATTTACCTATGCATCTATTGTATCTATGTATCTATCTATAGCTATATCTACCGATCTATCTATCTATCTATCTATTTATCTATCTACCTATCTATCTATCTATGCATCTATTGTATCTATGTACCTATCTATATCTACGAGGGCCAATCAATATATTTTGCTCCACCTTTTTTTTCTTTCCAAGTTTCCTCGAAAGTTCCAGAAATTTTGTACACAAGTAGTTACATACCTTTTTTACAAGTTTTTATTTTTCCACATAGTCTTCATCCTTTTCTACTGCTTTCCTTCACCTCGAAACAATGGCCTTTATTCCTTGCTGGTAAAAGTCCGCTGGCTTCCGCTGGAGCCACCTCTTAACCTCTTCAACAACTTCATCGTCATTCTGAAACTTTTTTCCACGAATAGCATCCTTCATTGGCCCAAACAAATGAAAGTCTGAAGGTGCCAGATCCGGGCTGTATGGAAGGTGGGGTAACACAGTCAAGGGCATTTTTGTGATGGCCTCTCTTGTTTGCAAACTGCGTTATCGTGCAAACGAAGGACGTCTTCCAGTTTTCTCTCCGGTCGAACTCGCTTTATACGTATCTGGAGTCTGTACGGTAGCAATATATGCCTCTGATTTGATTGTTTGTCCTTTCTTCATAATGTCCAACAGAATCACCCCTTTCTTGTCCCAGAAGATGGTGGCCATAACCTTTCCTGCAGAGGGAGCAATTTTGAACTTTTACTTGAGTGGGGAGTCTGCGCGATGCCACTCCATGGATTGGTGTTTTGTTTCAGGTTCAAAGTGGTGTACCCAAGTCTCATCCCCAGTCACAATTCGTGAAAGAAGGTCATCCCCTTCTGTCTCGTATCGAACCAACGACTCAGAAGCAATTTCTTTTCTTTGAGCTTAAAGTGTGATCTTCACTCAGTTGGCGAGGAACAAACCGTGAACACACTTTTGAGTATCACAGTTGCTGAATTATCGTATTCACACTTCCTTCACTAATTCCTAGCTCCAGTGATAGCTCCTTGTATGTGACGAGTCGATTTGATCGAATGATGCTGTTAGCACGTTGCACAACGTGAGATGTCACAGCCGATGAAGGGCGACCGCTACGTGGCTCATCATGGAGGCTGGCTCTTCCTCTCTCCGATGATCTCACACGTTTAGACCAGCGTCCAATGCTTCGTTCAACAACAGCATCTCCGTAAACGTTTTGTAGACGTTTGTGACTATTTCCAGCTGCTTCCTTCTCTGCGGTTAAGAACTCGATAATAGCTCTCTGTTTACGACGCACATCACTGTCAGACACTATTTTCAAAACTGCGTTAACCATCGGTTTTATACAAGGGCGTTTAAAAGCGGTTTTATACAAGGAGGGAAAAATCCGGTTATGTGAAGCGCAGAAAGTTCAAACTTACGGCCCAAAAGACATTTCAGCCACATGGCTATTATTTAGCTAAGAAAAAAGGGTGGGGCAAAATATATTGAGTGCCTCTAGTATATCTACCAATCTATCTCTCTATGCATTATTGTATCTATCTATCTATCTATCTATCTTTCTATCTATCTATCTATCTAGATAGATAGAAAGATAGATAGATGAACAGGTAAATTAAATCAAGCAACAAAGGGGTAAACTCGAAAATTTGCAGCGAAGGTTGTGTCAAAACATATTTAGAATTAATTTCTAAAGAAGATATAACAGAAGACACTCCTGCGGCAACCATTTATTGCACACAAAATCAACATACTCGCTTTAAACACACACACACACACACACACACACACACACATATACATATATTATATATATATATATATATATATATATATATATATGTGTGTGTGTGTGTGTGAACGATTTTCTAAATGGAAATTTAAGTTTAATAAGGAATAACAATAAAAGTCCTTGGACAAACATTTTGTTCTTAGCAAAGCTTTCGGTAAGGCTATCACCATCTTCAGTACTAGAACCTGGAAATATACAGTGTTTCAGGTCGACCCTGGAATTTGGAAATATGGAAATTGGCGGAATTTGTAGTTTGTATTTGGTGTTTGGTGTTTTGTATTTGAAGTTTGTCATAGTAATTCCGCCAATTTCCATATTTCTAGGGTCGACCTGAAACACCCTGTACATTAATAATTAAAAAAATATATAATTATTAAAAATACAATTAAGAGGCTGCAATCTCAAATATTAGACCATTAAATTTAAAATAAAACATAATTACAAAGACTTACCTTAAAATGATTTAAAATTCTTTGAAAGTAATTAATTAATTAATAATAATTAATCAATATTACAAAATACACAACTAAAATACAAACTAAAGTCATGCCAAGGAATATCCTGCGTTAACCTCAAAATAGGACAGAAAATAACTGAAAATTTACAACTGATGGTTGTTATTGTTGTGTACTTTCATTTAGCTGGTTGTTTTATCTTAGTATATTAAAAGAATTAAATAGATTCAGCTCATTTAATGGGGGTATAATTTTAAAAATACAAACAGATTCTAAAAGAGGTAAATCTAGTTTATTGCCCCTTGCGGTAATAGGAAGATTATTAGTCTTTATAGGATGTTTACATTCATAAGCAGGGTCTCCAATGCTAAAATACGAAGGGAAAGTAAACCTATTTCCAGAAAGAGTACTCACACCCATGTACTCATCGATGCGTGGTTGAAACTGATGTATAGTTGCCCCAACATAAGACGGAGTGCATCCGTCACACGCATATTTATATACAAGGGAAAAACGCAGTTTGCTTGGAATTTTATCCTTTATTTTAAAAAACGAGCCCAATATCCGATCTAAAGTAAATATACGTCCAACAGTAACTTATTTTTTTTAAATAAAGTTAATATTAAGATCTTTAAAAGACACCTTATGAATATCCATTTCCGATATCCAAAACGTTTCGAAATTTAATCAACTTCTGGATACCTGTGATAGCCAACATTTAGATATACAGGATGTATATATACAAAATAAATATTGGACTGTCTCTTATATAATGTATCCAGTTGCTAACATTTCGAGTTTGAAAAGATATTGCATAAATATCCAGTTTTAGCTACTCAAAATGTAACGGAATTTGATCACCTTTAGGATACAGGTGGTAGCATGTAAATATCAAGAAAAAAAATGTGATACATATAAATATATATATATATATATATAGATATATATATATATATATATATATAGATATATAGATATATAATATAACACATATATATATATATATATATATTATATATATAGATATATATATAATAATAATAATTCGTTTACATTTTTATAAGATTATTATTATTATTATTATATTATTATTATTATTATTATTATTATTATTATTATTATTATATTATTATTATTATTATTATTATTATTAACTGAAATCATACCTTAAAAATGAGGATAAAATTTGATACTTAAATACTTCTCTTAACATCAGTTCAGAAACACATTTGAATAACATCACCAATAAAGTGATCATAATAGATCATAAAGATCATAATATATTATAATAGATCATAATAGATTAAAAACAAGAACGTCTAGATGAAATATTGAGGTTAATACGTCAAATTTTGAACTAGATCTACTGTAACTTAGCGTAATCTAACCTAACCCAGCCACCTAACATAACCTAAGTAACCTCTCATCTTCACGTAGTCGGACCAAACGGGGGTGTCTGAAAGTTTGACCTGTAGTCCAGCGAAAATTGGGACATTTAGAGAACGTCATAAATGTTTATAAAGAGCCAATAAAACGTTTATGACATTTACTAAACGTTTAGCGAATTTCATAAACGTTTACAAAGCGTAAATAAAACATTTATGACATTTACTAAACGTTTAGCGAATTTCATAAACGTTTACAAAGCGTCAATAAAACGTGTATGACATTTAATAAACGTTTAGCGAATATCATAAACGTTTACAAAGCGTCAATAAAACGTTTATGACATTTAATAAACATTTAGCGAATTTCATAAACGTTTATAAAACGTCAATAAAACATTTATGACATTTACTAAACGTCCTACTTCGGCTAGAATGGTGCTCTAGAGCATGTGTTGGAAAAAAAGGACGCTAAATAAACCCCACCTAGCGACACGATACTTGAAAGTATTGAATTTTCTTTCTAATTAGTGAGGAAAAAATGTGCAATTGAATTATGACTTTCGTTTCACGTTTTGTAAATTTTACTTTACTTAATTTACGGCACAAAATAGGTGTAATATTTTTTTTGTGAGAGTTTAAAGAGCAAGTATTGTTTCTAAGTGGAATGAAGATTATTATTATTATTACTACTGTTATTATCATTATTATTATATTATTATTATTATTATTATTACTGACACGACAATCATAACTTCTAACAAGGACTTATTGCCGCTCCAAGTTACTTCCAACAATGAACTACAAAGAGTTTATCTATGGCTAATGCCAACAAACTATCCAAATATATAATATATATATATATATATATATATATATATATATATATATATATATAACAGCTTATATATTCATCGCAGAAAAGAAAACGTTCCCCTTTTTAAAGCTAACTATAAATCCCTGGTAAGCAAGTGTATTCGGCCAAACTTTTGAGAATTACCCTTGTTGCAAACGTTAGCCAAAGTTGCACACATTATCTCTAAAAGCAGGTGCGGCACTCCCAAATCAAGTCCTCAGATCCATATAAAACGTTATAGCATACTCGCGTCTGTAGTAGTGCATTAGTGCTTACGGACGTGCACGACAATATTTAATTCAGCTACTAGTGATCATGCAAAAGAAAATAATAAGGAAAATTTATAAATCGAACGAGCTTAACGAAAGTACTCACATACTGTATTGTTCTAGGACTTAAAAAATCTAAAACAAGAAAGTTATTTGCAAACTAAACATTGCCTCTTATTTAGGCCAAATTGTCAATAATACTGCTTCGGATATCATCCAAAACAAAATATTAGCTTCCAAAACCCAACACCGTTTCGACACAAGACAATGAAACGCCGTACATCAGAAAACACAATTATACTCTAGAGCAGGGGTTCCCAAGCATTTTCCAGTGCGACCCCTTCTAGTGCTGTTGCCTATCCAGTGCGACCCCAAGTCATTACGAAGAACAAGTATAATATATATATATATATATAAATATATATTATATATATATATATATATATATATATATATAATTTTATCTAGTGAGGAAGAATCTTAAAATAAATAGAGACATATTTTTATACGTATTTATTTAACTGTAAAAACAAATAAGGAAATGTATTACATAACTCAAGAGTGTAAAAGTAAACATTGTCAGAAACTATTTACAACTCTCTCATGTTTAATATGTAATATGAAACAACATATCACTCAATATTCTAAGTTCCTACTCTATCATATGTCTGATATGCTATAACAGTGGCATATTTCATATCTGACATGTGTACATTATGATTTGATTAATTTTTTGTACCTGGGGGTATATGAGGTTAAGGAACATAGCATACAATTTTCTAAGTTGATGTTTGAAATACGGTTACGGTACTCATTTTTCATAAATACCATTTACGAGAAAGCTGCCTCACAGATATAGGTGGTTCCAAATTGTACCAGAACTTTGATAGCTCGATTTTTAACAGTCGAATGTCTCTCTGCTAAAGTAATCCAGAACTTTTCTACGTCATCATAGATATCAAAATTCACCCTTGCCTCATTGTCATTGCAAAGACACTTGCGACCCCATCGACCACATTGGCTCCCTGCGACCCTTTGTGATGAGGCTTGCGACCCCATTTGGGGTCGCGACCCCGGGTTTGGGAACCACTGCTCTAGAGTCTAGACTGAGCAAATAGATCTTTGGCTCCACTGAATTCAACCTCTCCAACAACCTCGATTAAGAGACAAAATCCCTGTCTAGCCATAAAATCCTCGTGTAAGGTCGAAGTATTGAATATTAATATATGTAAAATATCAAGATTATTTAATATTACACACAAACACACACACACACACACACACACGTGTATATATATATATATATATATTATATATATACACACACACACACACACACACACACTTTATATTAGAGTATATATTTCGAAAAAGAATATATAAGCTTATCTCAAGTTTACATATTATATTTAAATTGATCTCCAATTACATATCCACATCTTTATATTTTCTTACACTGCATCCATCGTTAACTTATCATATTCGTACTTCGTACTCTTCCTCCCTTTAACTTATTGTAAATAATCTTTATGTTCCGCACTATCTGAAAAAAGCTGTCAAATGACCCCCTTGGAAAGCCTATACTGTAATATGCTTTGAAATGGTATTTTTATGCTGTACTGTATATGTACAGAAATTTATTTAATCATTTGCTTATAGCATCTATTGTATTTGCTTGTTCCCTCTACGTGTACAAATAAATAAATAATATATACTTGTACAATCCTTTTTCTAACTCTTGATTTCACAATAGCCCACAGATTCTCACTTGGGTTTAAATCAGAAGAGTTCCCCTGCCAGTCTAACACCTGAATGTTGTTCTCTTTGAAAAATCTGAAAAACTTGGTTACAACGTTTGAAGAGTGGCATGGCGCTAAGTCTTGCTGGAAAACACCATCTCCATTCGGAAACCTCTTAGTCAATTTTGGAATGAAATTTCTTTCAATATATTGAGAAGATATCATTCCTTCATCCAGATGTAGTGAACCGATGCCATTATAGCTGAAGGAGCTCCAGAACATCATCTTTTGAGGATATTTTACACATTGACCCATATGACACTCTCTCAATGGTTTACCCACCGACCGACGCACGTGGCAACTTCGATGGCCTTGCACAAAGAAATGACTCATCTGAAAAGATTACCCTACGCCATTCTCCTTTTGTCATGTTTTTGTACTTTTGGGCCCAGTCTAATCTTTTCTTTTTCATTTGAAGCGTTAGAAGCTGCTTTTTTATTGACCTTCTCGCGAATCTTCCACTAGCAGTCAAGTGGCGGCGGACAGTGCTTGAGCTAACTGTTACTCCAACGGCAGAAAGATCTTTTTCTAAGGCATCGATGGTCTTCCAAGGATCCTTTTTACTTTGACGGAGAAGAAATCGATCATCACGAGCGGATGTTTTTAATTTTTTCCTACATCTGCCTCATGGTCTGGGTGATGCGGTCCCAGATGATTCACGTTTCTTCAAGATTCTGGACACTATGCTCCGATTAACACCACAAATTTTCCGCGATCTTCCTCTAGCTTTTCGGAGTGTGGTCAGCCAAGGTAATTATTTTAGAACGCTTACGAGGAATCACATTCATGAGTCATGACCCACCTTGATACTTAATGCTCTGCTAGTATGAAGATGGACGGGCAGTGAAGCTGGTATACTTGGTCTCGTGGAATTTGTCGTCGATTGGGTGTAGGTGTGCATGCACAGTCGAATTTATCGTTAATTAGTAGCTGGTACCCATGCTCTTTATGACAAAACACTACCTGGATCATAGAATCACTGCTAGAATACATTTAGGCTTAAAACTGTGTATGTTTGATAACACTGGGGAACAAATTTCAAATTTTTGTCTATTGAATTAGATTTGACAGTTAGTTCTAGGTAATTTGGGTGCGCTGAGCACGAATGTTTACTCGGTTTTGCTCTATCAGGTCCTGATTTTGCTCAACACCCCTCCTCTTTCGTCGTATTCATAAAAAAGGTTTTTTTCTCAATACTCGCTGTCTTTTGCAGTTACACATTATGCAACTAGGTTTTTATCTAGGTATTTGTACCTATTGTTATAGTATTGTTGTATTATGTATATTTTTATATGTAACACCCTAAAAATATTTTAATTTTGTCATTTTTAACCCATTTTAATATTAGTAAATTAAGCTAAAAATATCATAGAATTCTAAAATTTTCTCGAGCGTTCCTGTTCTCTGTAGAGTATTCTAGAGGGACAACTAAAATATATAAAAGCGACTCGTTTCCAGAGTTAATCAGTCAATTCAATCCGTCAGTCAGTCAGTCAGTCAGTTGAGTTAGTTAATTAAGTTTGGGCATTAACATAATTTTGAATTGGCATATGATTTAGTGAGTAATTTTGTCATCGTGATTTAATATAGTTGATTTAATTAGACGTAATTTATATTGTACCTACTCATCCGTGTTTCTAGTTTAATTTCATAGATTGTAAGTACCTATTTCATAATAAGTACCTATTTAAACTAATTTTTGTGTTTATATTTCAGATTTTCTTAAATTTATATGAATTAAGGGCTTTAAATACCTTTACAAATTGGCAGAACAATCAAGCAATATGTCATCAAGCACTAGAAAGTTCAAATGCAAAAACAATCCTGATTCCTTCTGTTATATATGTGGAAATTTTACACTTCCACATCAACGAGCAAATATAACTGACTTCGTAAAAAGAGCTTACTTAGCTTATTTTGGCATAAAACTGGGGGACCAAGATAAATCGTGGGCTCCACATAAAGCCTGCACTATATGCATTGAAAGACTGCGACATTGGACGAAGGGTTCGGATTCAAAAATACCTTTTGGAGTTCCGATGGTAAGTTTATGATTTCATAAAACTACGTAATTTAATCACTAGTATACTGTAACTTACCTAAATGTAATTGTAACTTAGGTACATAAACAAAAATTTACAGAAAATGTTTATAAGAATCTCAAATATTGCATAAGGTTGAAACACATAGAAATGTTAAATGTTTGGGTGATAACTTTTGATAAAATTCATAAAAACAAGTCTCTCGTCGCTTTTTGTTAACGCTTTACAATTTTTTTTCCATATCAGGTGTGGCGAGAGCCTACTAACCACGAGACCGATTGCTACCTTTGCTTTGTCAAGACTTCGGGCTTCACTAAGAAAAATAAACATTGTATCGAGTACCCAAATTTCGACACCGCGATACGACCTGTGCTACATTCAAATGAGATCCCCATTCCAAAATTTAAGGGTCTGCCAACTCAAGAATTAGTTGAAGATGTTCCTGAAAATATTGTTATGCACTTTGAGGAGTCAGACACCGATTTGACCCCAGCGTATTTGAAAGTCAAAACGATCCGCAAAAGTTTAACCAGGCCGAGTTGAATGATCTTGTAAGGGATCTAAATTTGCCAAAAAAGGCTGCGGAAATTTAGCTTCAAGACTTAAAGAGAAAAACTTGCTTACTTCAAACACATACATTCATTTTACAGAAAAAGAGAAGAAGAACTTGTTAAATATTTTAGAACAGAGGATAGTTTAGTATATTGCTGCGACATAGTTGGTTTGTTAAAGAAGATGGGGGTTGAGTCTTACGATGCAAATGATTGGCGCTTGTTTTTAGACAGTTCGAAAAGAAGTCTTAAGTGTGTGTTGTTGCATAATGGCAATCTATACGGCTCGATACCGATTGGGCACTCAACAAAATTAAAAGAAAAGTATGAACATATAGAAAAGGGTTTTAAATCTTATCAAATATAGGGAGCACGAGTGGATCATATGTGTTGACTTAAAAATGGTTAATTTTCTGCTAGGACAACAAGGAGGGTATACTAAATATCCCTGCTTCCTTTGCTTATGGGACAGCAGAGCCAAGGAAGAACATTATTTCAAACAAATCTGGCCAGCACGAACATCACTTACTGTCGGAGAAAAAAACGTAATTAATCCACCTTTAGTGAGCAGAGATAAAATCATATTTCCTCCTCTGCATATAAAACTAGGCCTCATTAAACAATATGAAAAGCTTTAGATACGAACGGCGAGTGTTTCAAATACATAACTTCAAAATTTCCAAGTTTAAGTTATGAAAAAATCAAGGCGGGAATTTTCGACGGTCCACAAATAAGAACAATGATTAAAGACAGCAATTTTCCTAATGTCATGAATGAACGCGAAAAAAATGGCTGGTTCTCATTCGTGGACTTGATAGAAAACTTTTTAGGCAATTATAGGGCAGATAACTACGAAGAAATCGTAAAAAAACTTTTAAGGGACTACAAAGAGTTAGGTTGCAATATGAGCATAAAAATGCATTTTTTGAATAGGTAGCCATCTTGACCAATTTCCAAGTAATTTAGGTGATGTAAGTGACGAACAAGGGGAGAGATTCCACCAAGATATCAAAATTATGGAGGAACGGTACCAAGGCCGCTGGGATTCCCACATGATGGCTGATTACTGCTGGTGCTTGAAAAGAGACCTGCCATCAACAAGCAAATACGCTAGAAAGTCTTACAAAAGAAAATTTTTGCCACAGTGAAAGCTTCATATCTGTTTGTTTTTTTATTTTGTCATTTCTATCGTTATAATGTAATTTTACTGTAGTTTGAACTGCTTGTATTCATGAAACTTGAAAAAAAAATTTAACACATGACTTAATTTTTTAGTCCTAATTTGAAAAATCTGGAAAATGGCACATAAGCTGTCGACAAGAATCAGGACCTGATAGAGCCAAACCGAGTTGAAATTCGTATTCAGCGCACCCAAATTACCTAGAATCAAGTGTCAGATATCATTCAATAAAAAACGTGTTGCCCAGTGTAATTTGTCTACGTGATGCAATTAATATGCACAAGAATATATATATATATATATATATATATACCTATTTAACCTTGTTAGGGTTCCGTGCGTCGGTTTTTCTTCACACGAAGGTCAAGCTAGTGGCCCCGCCTCTAGTCCTGGCTTGGTGGAGGAGCAAGTTGCTCTCTTGCGCTCTCCACCGTACATAGCTAGGTACACCCGGCTCATCTGGTACCGTCCTGAGCCAGGCATCTAGTCCTCTGTTGAAGACTTCAACTTTGACCCCTTTAACGTTTCTGAGGTCCTTTGGAAGCTGGTTGAAAATTCTTGGCCCCCTGACGACCAAGCAATTTTCCTTCAGAGTTGATGAGGTCCCTTGTCGGGTCTTTAATTTGGGAACACTACACATTCTGCCTTTCCTATTTTCCAGCGTTGTTTGGATGGTAATTGGGTTTAGTTTGAGGTTTGGTACCAGTTTTTCGATCATTTTCCATATGTAGATTATAGTATACATCTCTCTTCTTCTTTCCAGGGAGTACAGATTTAGTTTACGTAGTCTTTCCCAGTAGTTCAATTCTTTGCAGCCATCAATCTTGGCTGTGAAATGTCTCTGCGTTTCTTCTAGTTTATTAATTTCTTCCTTTTTATATGGGGACGTCAAAACTGAGCAGTATTCAAGTTTTGGTATGATCGATGTTCTCAGCAGGGGAATCATTACTGTCTTGTCCCTCCTTTTGAACGTTCTTAGTACCTGTCCCGCGACTCTTTTTGCTTTGTTTATTGCTATCTGATTTTGTGTCTTGAATTTGGCATCATCGGTTATTATTACCCCCAAGTGCTTCTCTGAATTTCTTGTCTATCTGGAGCATAATATGCAGTCTGTTTAAGTTCCTCATTTCTACCATATCCCAAGAGCTGAAATTTCTCGGTGTTAAATGTCATATTGTTGTCTTCTGACCAATTATATTATATATTTTGTTCGTGTCCCTCTGCAAGGCCTCCACTTCATTTGCATCGCTGATTTTTCTGTTGACTTTGTATCGTCCGCAAATGATGTTACTATACTGTTGCTGTTTACTCCACTGTCTATGTCTGTTAGCATGATAATGTACAGGAGTGGGGCCAGCACTGTACCTTATGGTGCTAAGCTGCGTACTTCTGATTCTGATGATGATACACTTCGAATTTTGAACCACCTGTAGTCGTTTTCTGAGGAAGTTGTAGATCCATTTTCCCACTTTGCCTCTTATTCCCATATATTTTATTTTATGTGCTATTATACCATGATCGCATTTGTCGAAAGCTTTAGCAAAATCCGTGTATATGACATTATAGTTTTCATTGCCTTCAAGTGCATCTAGGATATTGTTATAATGCTCTATAAGTTGTGAAAAGCATAATCTTCCTGATCGGAATCTGTGCTGATTTTCGTTGAATCTTTCCAATGTCTCCAAGAAGTCATAGATTTTCTCTCTGACCATTCTTTCAAATATTTTGGTGAAGTGGGACGTCAGGGACACTGGTCTATAGTTCTTTGCTTAAGATAGATCGAAAACTCTCTCCGCAGTGCTATGTTAAACGCATAGGAAATTGTAAAACTACAATGTTTTCATTCAACCATGATTTAGTGATTTTAAATTACATAACCTTTTGATTTTACAGCATGTGGTGTTGAAAGTGTTTTCCACCATTTTGCAGGCACAGAGCAAGTCGTCTACACTTGTTGTCAAACCCTTTTTTAAAGTGTTGGTTGATATTGAAGCAATGTAAGTGGATATTGCGGTTTTTAAGTTCTGAATTGTTTTCGGGCGGTCTTTATAAACAACACCTTTTGCTGCTCCCAACAAGAAATAGTCGGGCGGCGTAAGGTCTGGGGATCGTGGAGGCCAAAGCCCCCTTGAAATTATGCGATACCCAAACACATCATGCAGTAGCTCCATCGAAAGGTGAGCAGTGTGTGCCGTGGCACCATCTTGCTGGAAGTATGCATTCAGTATTTCCATTTCGTTTAGCTGTCCAATAAATAGATGCAGAATTTCTAAACAGTATCGTTCAGCATTTATCGTGTTCTCAAAGAAAATGGGACCGACAATTCGCTTTCTTAATATTGCAACCCAAACGCCGATTTTCTGGTCGTGCAATGGTGTTTCATGAATAGTGTTTCATGAATTATTTACCAAGCTATCGACACACACTATTACCACGATCCCAACTCTGTCACAGTACTGACACGATCGAGTTTAAACCGGCTGAAACCGGCTTAGCGCGCATATACTGGCTATGGCACGTTGACTGCGGAGAGACTTTTCGAACGCACTGTATATAGGAACAATATTTGCTCTTTTCAAGATGCTCGGTATTTCCCAGTGTCTAGGGATCTTTTCCATATCCAGTATAAGGGTGTAGCTATTTCATTTTTACAGTTTTTAATTAATAGTGCGTTCCATTTGTCCGAACCTGCAGCTGAATGTGATTTCATTTGTCCTATAGCTCTCGCTACATCTTCTGGGGTAAAATCAAAGTATGTTATACATTCATCTTGCAATTTCTCTTTGAAGAATGCATCTATGTCAGGTATCGCTTTATTACTTTTTGGAGTACTGAAGACCGATTCATCCTGGGCTCTCAGTGTTTCAGATATTTCTTTTAGATCGTCTGTTAGTTCATTATTTCCTTCCCTTAAGGGCCCGATAGTAGCGCGCGTTTTTGTTTTCCTTTTCGCATAGCTGTAGAAGTATTTTGGATTTTCCTTTATTGCTTCTGCCGCCTTTTCCTCTTCCCTCTCTGTAATGTCCTTTATCAGAGTTTGTATTTCCCAATCGATTCTTTCCAGTTTTTCTTGTATTACTTTTCTGGCATTGTATATATATATATATATATATATATATATATATATATATATATATATATATATATATATATATATATATATATATATAACTAATATACTGTATATAGAACACAGAACTAATGTGCGTGGAACACGGGACTCTTCTGAGATATTAAATCTACTCTAGTCCGAATAAGTAATGGTAGAAAGCAAATACCAAAGTTTTTCCTTTCATGATGGAAGCCCAACGCGGGCAACGGGTCACTCCCAAAAGAAGTTTACACTTACTATCAAAACAGACTTAATTCATTAATACTCAATGCCAAATTACTATAAACATAAATTGGAAGAATACAAGGGCGATCTCAAACAATATTGGAACCTTATTAACAAAACGATTAATAAAAACCAACAAAACCCTCTACCATCGATAGACTATTAATAAATAATGAACCCATCACAGACACGACAAATACTTTAAATACTTTCAACGAGTTTTTCAGTAAAGTGGGGCCAATCTCGCCTCTAATATTCAACCCACTGCGTAATCTTTTCATACGTAGCTTGGTGACCCCTTCCGACACTCTTTCTTCCTATCCTCTACTACGACACGCGATTTAATGACAGCCATAAAACAATTGAAAACTAAAAGTTGCCCGCTGGACCACAATCCTAAACGAAATTTACGAAGAGTTCGCCAACTTAATTGCGCCCACGCTTTCAAAGCACATAAACCTATCCATTCAAAATGGTCTCTTCCCACACTGCCTGAATAAAAGAGCTAAAATATGTCCTATTTATAAATCATGATATAAAAAAAAAAATTTCCCCTTCAAACTACAGACTCATTTCCGTCCTTCAAACCATCAGTAAATTATACAAGAGAGAAATATACGAGTATATAATCAAATAAGAATTTTTTTTTTTAATTAAAATGCAAAATATAAAAAAAAATTATATGTAGAGAATGTATGGTAAATATTTTCTGCTTTAATTTCAGTTAATAAGAAAAAAAAAAATAGAACCTTTTAAAATATCATATGTTTAAAAAGTTATCCACTATGTCATCATCATGTATAAATATAATAATAAATTGTATTATTATTATTATTATTATTATTATTATTATTATTATTATTATTATCGTTTTCGTTATTATTATTTTATATTATTATCTCATATATTATCTTATTTTATATTATTACTATGTTATTTATGGTCAGGAAAGCATTAACTGTCGCATTATCGTAAGATATGTCTATGTATATTAACGTATATGTTTACTTTTACACTTATTGTACAGTATGTCTCATACATATGAGCATAGAACAGTATTAATTAAATTCAATTCAATTATTATTAATATTATTATTATTTTTATTATTATTGTTTTCCGTCCTGCTATCTGTACTTTAGTGACATTTAAATATAATCATATTAAAGGTTACAGACTAAATCCATCTGTAACTTATGTGAAAATATTACATATTATATAATCCAATTTGCATAATCCACTTAACTACCAAGCCCACTAAGTGAAATTTTAGTTAGATTTCTAACTCAGTTTTCGATGGATATTTTCGGATGAGTTGGATATGTAATAATAATAAATGTTCATTGCGTTACTGCAGACAAAAGTACCACTGAAACAACGTAATTGAAAAAGTTTAAAGTCTGGCAAAAGTACAGAAGTGTAGTCGCTATTGATTTTCGGAGTGTCGTGTGTTTCTGGTACGTTTTGTAATCTCAAATAGTCTCATATAAATGTTTGGTACATAGATAGACAGTCATATTTTTATTTCGTAAAATATATCATTATTTTTTTTACATAGTTTAATTTATTAAGTCACAAAAATAAAAATATATCATAAAAAAAAAGATTACTCAGAGTAAAAATCATCTCAACCTATCCTCCTTTCTCTGAACAACTCATATTCTACAGAGTACAGCATCTTTATCATTATCCAGTAACGAATCAACATTTGTAAATATTTCAACAAAATTTCTTAACATAAGCTGCAAATGTCGAGTCATTAGGAATAAACCGCTTAACAGGGAACTGGCATGGAATTTCACTCTCTTGCAGTGTAGAAAAAAGTAAAATTTTACTGGAATTAAACATACTAGGGGCACTCGATATATTTTGCCCACCCTTTTTTCCTTAGCTAAATAATAGGCCATGGGGCTGAAATGTCTTTTGGGCCGTAAGCTTGAACTTTCTGCGCTTCACATAACCGGATTTTTCCACTTTCAACCTCCCCTCCTTGTATAAAACCACTTTTAAATGCCCTTGTATAAAACCGATGGTTAACACAGTTTCGAAAATGGCGTCTGATAGTGATGTGCTCGTAAACAGAGAGCTGTTATCGAGTTCTTAACCGCAGAGAAGGAAACAGTTGGAAATATTCACAAACGCCTACAAAGCGTTTACGGAGATGCGGTTGTTGATCGAAGCACAGTTGGATGCTGGTCTAAACGTGTGAGATCATCGGAGAGAGGGAGACCAGCCTCGATGATGGGCCACGCGGCGGTCGCCCGTCATCGGCTGTCACATCTCGCCCCAAAGAAAAGAAATTGTTTCTAAGTCGTTGGTTCGATACGAGACAGAAGGGGATGACTTCCTTTCACCAATTGTGACTGGGGATGAGACTTGGGTACACCACTTTGAACCTGAAACAAAATGCCAATCCATGGAGTGGCATCACGCAGACTCCCCACGCAAGAAAAAGTTCAAAATGGCTTCCTCTGCAGGAAAGAGTATGGCCACCATCTTCTTGGACATGAAAGGGGTGATTCTGGTGGACATTATGAAGAAAGGACAAACAATCAACTCGGAGGCATATATTGCTACCCTACAGAGACTCCAGAGCGGAGAGAAAACTGGAAGACGTCCTTCTTTTGCACGATAACGCAAGACCACACAACAATTTGCAAACAAGAGAGGCCATCACAAAAATGCGCTTGACTGTGTTACCCCACCCTCCATACAGCCCGGATCTGGCACCTTCATACTTCCATTTGTTTGGGCCAATGAAAGATGCTATTCGTGGAAGAAAGTTTCGGAGCGACGATGAGGTTGTTGAGGAGGTTAAGAGGTTGCTCCAGCAGAACCTAGCTGACTTTTACCAGCAAGGAATAAAGGCCCTTGTTTCGAGGTGGAGGAAAGGCGTAGAAAAGGATGGAGACTGTGGAAAAATAAAAACTTATAAAAAAGGTATATAACTACTTGTGTACAAAATTTCTAGAACTTACAAGGAAACTTTGAAAGAAAAAAAAAGGTGGGGCAAAATATATTGAGTGGCCCTCGTATTTAAGAAACAAACATATTTCGAAAAGAAATATCTTTATGTTTCTTCAAACATTTATGATATGATGCGTCCAATCTTTTCAGTTCATGAAAACGATTAATTTTATTAGTCCAAAGGTCACTACTATAAAAGTCCAAATAATATGACTTAAGTAATTTAAACCATCAATTTTTTATCGAGGGAATCAACCTTTCTAAGCAAGATATAAAATTCTTAAATAATCTATTCTGTCAACTTACTTACAAGATTTGCTTCATTACATAATTTATTGTTTAGTTTTATTCCTAAATATTTAATTGAGTCAACAATATCCATAGTTTCATTAATCATTTTAAATATCAGTTCACCATTTAAACCATCCTTTAATGACCTAAATGTTAATGGTCTAAATACCATACATTTTGATTTCTTGTACAGTACGTTTACTATCAATGATAAATTCACAAATAAATTATTAGTAACATTCAGTAAGTGCTGATCCCCTCCCTTAGTTGGAGAGAAAAGAACAAAATCATCATCATACGCTTGTATATTAGTCGTAGGCTATACGTTGTAACGTATATCCCCAAACGACAACCAACTTTCAATGGGAATAATTTAATTAAAATATCATGAACACAGGTACTGAACAAAAGAGGAGACAGAATGCCACCCTGACCCACTCCATTACTAATTTCCATTTATAAGAATATTTATTTTTAAAACGAACAGCAACAGAGTGATTTCTATAATAATAAAACAATGTTTTAACTATTAAAGGACTAAAATTCTATTTCATTAATTTTCTATTAAGAATAAAATGGTTGAAACCCTCAAACGCTTTACTTAGATCTACAAATGATGTATAAATAGAGGAACCCTAATTAAGATATTTCGTAATTATTTCTTTAACTGTTAAGACAGCAAAAGTTGTTGAAGTATTCTTCCTAAAGCCGAACTGTCTCGGAGAAATAGAAACATTACCATCAGTAAAAATAAAAATAAAATATTCAGATAACTTCAGATGATTATATAAAATATTTACACATTTATATCATGGGGAAAGAGAGAGAATTACAAGTTACAAGGACAAGAGGAAGTCTCAAAGACCTTCCGGTGCACTCTGGGAGGTTCCTGTTATTAACAAGTTTATTTTTCTTTCAACTATTCTAGCAGTAGTAGAAAACTGGAGGGAAAAATATAAGGCTCTCTCCCCACCCTCCGCTCCCTCCCTGCCACAGGCAGGTACGGAAAAAGGTTGAAGAAAATACCTTGACCCTGGAAACGTAGCCAAGGAAATTTTACAGGAAAGTGGAGAATATATAAAAAAGTTCTATAATTATTAGCATGCCCACAGAGACACCATGCAAGCGAACTCCTGCAGAATTTCGTTATGTTTTAGTCTTAAACCATGAGAGTATTCAGTACTTTGTCTAGCCTATTTTTAAACACATTTACACTTTGGCTTGAAACAACCTCTGAAGGAACTTGGTTCCAGATATTAACTTTTTATAGGAAAAGAAATTGCCGCAGACAGAGGTCCTAAATGTCTTTAGTTCCAGTTTAAGCCCATTATTTCTTGTTGAATTGGCATTAAGTGAGAATAAGTTTCTGTGATCTATCCTTGTCTATTCCATTGAGCATCTTGAAGACCGTGCAACCTCCTCGTCTCTAAGGTAAACAGATTTAGGCGCTCCAATCTCCGTTGGTAGTTTTGCATTCTCATTGAAGGGATCAATTTTGTAGCCCTTACTTGTACCCTTTCTAACCTTTCTATATCCTTCCTGAGGGATGGAGACCAAAAATGCGCACAGTATTCCCGTTGAGGTCTGACTAGTGAATTATAAAGAGACATTACAGTCTCCTTGTTCCGAAACTGGAAGTGTCTTTTAATATAACCTAATATTTTTAAGGCCCTCTTTTCGACTTCTGCACAAAGCTTCGACGGTTTCAGGTCATTGCTGATATAGACTCCTAAGTCTTCCTCTAGATCGGTCTCAGTCAAGTTCCTTCCCAAGAGAGAGTAATCGGTCTTCGGGTTTTTATAACCTATGTTCATTACCTTACATTTGTCCAAGTTGAATGGCATCTGCCAAGTAGCAGACTATTCGCCCAACCTGTCAAGATCATTATGAAGCGTTCTTACGCCCTCCTCAGTACCAACACTACTTCCTAATTTCGTATCGTCTGCAAATTTGGAGATTATACTTAGAAGCCCGACGTTTATATCATTAATATAGATGATAAAAAGTAAAGGACCCAAAACAGAACCCTGTGGGACACCACTGGTGACGGGCGCCCACTCCGAAGCCACTCCATTTATTACCACTCTCTGCTTTCTATCCTGTAACCAATCCTCAATCCAGTTGGAAACGAGCCCGGTGATTCCTAGCCCTCTGATTTTAGCTATCAATCTCGTGTGAGGGACTTCGTCAAAGGCTTTTTGAAAGTCGAGATACACTATATCTATTGCCCTACTTGCATCGTATAATGTATGCATATTATGGAAAAACTCTAACAGGTTTGTCAGACAGGATCTATGTCCCCTAAATCCATGTTGAGAAAAAAAAATTAGATTGTTAGATTCAAGGTGATACACAATACGTTTTGTAATGATGGATTCCAACAGTATGCCGACAATCAGTGTTGAACTGATCGGGCGGTAATTACAAGATTTTCCCCTATCACCCTTTTTAAAGATTGGTGTTACATTTGCTAACTTCCAGTCGGTTGGAACTTTCCCTAACTCGATTAATTGTTTGAATATGGTTACTAAGTCGTCAAGAACATTGTGGCTAACCTCTTTTAATAAGTCGGGACCAGGTGATTTGTATTTATTCATCTTATCAATTAATTGCTGTACTTCATTTCTCGTAAAACTTAGGTCTCTACGAGATGGTCACCGTCATACGTAATCCGAGGACTTGGCACTTCAGTTCAGTCTTCCTCCGTGAAGACTGTAACGAAGAACTCGTTTAACGTATTAGCTATATCTTTATCGCTGAATTTCAGTACGCCATTTCTATCTTTCGGGGGACCTACAGAATTTTTAATTGGCTTTCTGCTATTATCATAATATAGGCAAAAAATTCTTTAGGGTTACCTTTCCAGAGTGAGGCAACTCTAGCTTCTTACTCACGTTTGGCTGATCTAATTAAGGACTTAACCCTCCTACGTAGGTTTATATAGTTTTCTGAATTAGTCTGGTTGAAACGTGACTTAAGTAGTTCGTAGGCTCTCTTTCTTCTCGTAATAGCATCGCTAATTTCATTGTTAAACCACTTCGGCGACTTTGTTCACAAGGAAACTATTTTAGCGGGTATAAAAGTGTTCTCTAATTTTCTAAATTGATCCCTATACGAGCTCCAGTGACATTGACATTCTCACTTATTAGAACTTCAAGTGTGTCTAAACTACTTCGGAAGCTTTCAAAATTTGTTCTGGAGAAATCCAGTCTTTCACGAATCTTTTCGCGTGTATTAATTGGAACCCTTAGGTCAAACCTAATCAAATTATGGTCGCTGTTACTAACATTTTCACCAATAGTCAGGTTAGAGACAGGTCATCTTCGTTCGTGAATATGAGGTCTAGTTTATTATTACCCCTTGTAGGACCGTCAACCCATTGACTTAATAAATTATCATCGGCAAATTCCAAAAGACTTGAGCCCTCAGCATCAGCTGTTTTGTTTTCCCAATTTATATTACCACAATTACAATCACCAAAAATCACACTGATCTTATTATTTACTATTCTGCTTAATTGGTTATACAAGTTTATACCCTTATGAACGAAGTAATAAGGTGGCCTATATACTAGAAGTAGATGCACTACTTTATTATTTCGGTTTAGATCAATTCCCAACATTTCATGAGCAGATACGATACTACTATTTACCGGGTGCAGGAAGTCATCACGAGCATACAAAAGTACACCGCCGCTTTCTCTTCCGTTCCTATCTTTGTGAAACATTTTGTAACCTACCATTTCAAATTCTACAAAATCCCTTGTTTCAGAATGAATCCAGGATTCCGTTATTCCTATGATATCAAAGTTCTCAGTTTTGACTAGCGCTATAAATTCCATTAGTTTGTTTCTAATTGACCAGCATTAAAGAGTTACAAGGAGGAGTTACAAGGAAAAGAAGTACCTCAAAAGGCCTTGCGGCCCATACCGAGGAGGTACCAATGGCAACGGGTGCCAGGGAAAATTTTCTACACACTCAAATAGTGTGCAAGATTTGGTCTAACCTTTTCTTGAACTGATCCACCGAGGAACTGTTCCTGTTATTAAAAGTTTATTTTTCTTTCAACTATCCTAGCAGTAGTAGAAAACTGGATAGAAAAGTAGAAGGCTCTCTCCCCACCCTCCGCTCCCTCCCTGCCAGAGGCAGGTACGGAAAAAGGTTGAAGAAAATACCTTGACCCTGGTAAAGTAGCCAAGGAAATTTTACAGGAAAGTGGAGAATATAAAATAGCTCTATATTTACCTTGCTCACAGAGACACCGTGCAAGCGAACTCCTGCAGAGTTTTCATATGTTTTAGTCTTAAACTATGAGAGTATTCAGTACTTTGTCTAGCCTATTTTTAAACACATTTACACTTTGACTGGAAACAACCTCTGAGGGAAGTTGGTTCCAGATATTAACTATTTTATAGGAAAAGAAATTTCCGCAGATTGAGGTCCTAAATGTCTTTACACACTCAAATAGTGTGCAAGATTTGGTCTACCCTTTTCTTGAACTGATCCACAGAGGAACTGTTCACAACTTCCGAAGGTAACCTGTTCCATGTGTCACAGATCTTACACGTAAAGTAATTCCCACACACACTAGTCCTAAACCGTTTCAAATCCAACTTCCAACCATTGTTGCGAGTTGGGTTATCATTTAAACTAAACATACTTCTAAAATCGACATCGTTGAACCCGCGTAAGAGCTTGAAAACCTCGATCAGTTGACCGCGCAGCCTCCGAGTTTCAAGCGAAAACAAGTTCAGGGCGCGTAACCGTCGATTGTAGCCCATATGCCTAACGGAAGGGATTAACTTTGTGGCTCTCGCCTGCACTCGCTCCAGCCTCTCAATATCTTTCCTGAGGGTGGGACGACCAGAACTGCACAGCATACTCCAGGTGCGGCCGAACAAGGGAATTGTACAGTGAGAGCACAATCTCCTTGTTCCGAAACTGAAATTGCCTCCTGATATAACCCAATAGTTTCTGGGCTTTCTTTTCCACCTCTACACACTGTTTCGTAAACTTAAGGTCGCTGCTAATTAGCACACCCAAGTCCTTTTCTAAATCAGTCACCTCGATATTACTACCTAACATCGAGTAGTCCGACTTGGGATTGGCGTAGCCAATGTGCATCACTTTGCATTTACCCAAGTTAAACGGCATTTGCCATTTTTCGGACCACTCTCCTATCCTACCTAGGTCCGCACGCAGTTCCTCGATCGCTTCGGGCGTCCCAACATTGGCCCCAAGCTTGGTGTCATCAGCGAATTTGGCGATCCGACTGACGATGCCACCGTCGATATCATTTATGTAAATGATAAACAACAGTTGCCCCAAAACGGAACCCTGAGGAACCCCACTAGTGACCGAGGCCCAACCCGAACTAGCCCCTTTAATTACCACCCTCTGCCGCCTATTCCTCAGCCAGTTTTCAATCCACCTACCTATTTCCCCACCGATACCCAGCGCGCACACTTTCGCCATTAGCCGGCGGTGAGGTACCTTATCAAAGGCTTTCTGAAAGTCGAGATAGAGTATATCAATCGCCCTACTCTTGTCGTACTCACTCAAAATGACGTGGAAAAACTCGAGCAAGTTGGTGAGACACGACCTATGCCGTCTAAACCCATGTTAGGAGTCCCCAAGCAGCTTGTAGGAATCCAAATGGTCAACGATCCTATCAGCTATTATCCTTTCTAATAATTTACCTACAACTGAAGTGAGACTAATGGGACGATAGTTCCCTGGACTTTCGTGATCCCCTTTCTTAAAGATAGGGGTCACGTTGGCCTCCCTCCAGTCACCAGGCACCTGGCCCATCTCCAACGATTTGTTGAAGATTGTAGCCAGGTGGGGAGCCACCTGGTCGCGCACTTCTCGCAACACTCTGGGGAGAAACTGGTCTGGCCCAGGAGCCTTAAACGCGCTCAGTTTGTCTATTCTATCAGCAACAACTGTCGCGGTACATCTAACACTATCCAGGCCAGCACCTTCGTGCCTCACGCCTGGCTCGGGGATGACGCGGGTATCCTCCCTGGTGAACACTCCCGCAAAGTACTCATTAAGCACATTAGCGATGTCCGCGTCGGAGGTCCGCAGAACGCCGCTTCCGTCCTTTAACGGACCTATCATGCTTCTAATGGGCTTTCTACTATTAACATAACTGAAGAACTCCTTAGGGTTCCCCTTGCAGAGGCTTGCCACCCGTAGTTCTTCGTTACGTTTCGCTAGCCTAACCTTCGCCTTCACTTCCCTACACAGGCGGACATACGCTTCAGTGTTCTCGTGGGAACGATTGGCCTTCGCCCTCCTATACGCTACTTTCCTATTTCGGATAGCCGAAGCGATGTCACGATTGAACCACTTAGGCTGCGTTGAAGCAGGGGTGACCGGTTTTGAGGGTATGGCAGCAGACTGCAGCACCATAAACTCATCCCGGTTTTGCACTCCACTTCCCTCAACATCGCCGCCAACCTCTAACCCCATCTCTCCTACGCTATCCCTGAGGCTAACAAAGTTCGCCCGCCGGAGATCGAGCTTACTGCCTCTCGAGTTACTACGCTTCACCGAGGGACGCACACACGGAACCTAATAAGACCGTGATCACTCCCGCCCAATGATTCGTCAACGGTGAGGCCAGTGAGAGAGAGAGAGAGAGAGAGAGAGAGAGAGAGAGAGAGAGAGAGAGAGAGAGAGAGAGACTTCTAGTTGAGGAATTTGTATTAAAATTGAAAATAAAAGATATAAATATTCAGACAAATACATTTGTATGTTATTATACTTAATGAGTTTTATCTCTACTTTTACATCACTTTTTGGCTCATAAATCCGTCATAAAAACAAACAGGAAAATGTTGTAAAGCGAATCATCACAAACGTAATTGTCTGTTTCAGTAATGAACGTAACGTAATAAGTAAGGTAATGAAACGTAATGAGTGTTCCAGTTTTGTTTTCACCAAATGTGTGAAAGTAATGTCATCATGATAGGTTTTACCGACATAACAGGTTAAATTACAGACCTGTTGTTGTGTTAATGAGATAACATTCAACCCTGGATAGGAATTCACGGGTCCCACAGACCCAACATGTAATTCATTTCTGACCCATGATTCCCTATTAAGGGTAAAGGACTAAAATGCTTTTCTGGATATCACAGCACTGATATACACCACCATTTAAGTGAAACTATTTTACTATTGGTCAAATGAACCGTGCATTGACCAATCATCGACAGGCTGCAAATTGTGTCCGAAACACACGATACTTCAGAAATTAGGGGTGGTCAAGGGCAATTGCTTTACACTGTATAATTACAAAGAGAACTTTTCCTGGAAAATAAGGTTAGTGGAAAAATTACTGAAAAATTAAAAATTCAGGAAAAATTTATAATTGGTTGAAAATATAAACTTGTAGCCTACCACTGGTCAAAGAACCCTTCGCTTCTCATGATTGGGTGCCAAATGGACTGTCATTGCACTGTTCACTTATATTCTTCACTTTTCGAATTACGACGATGAATTTTTAAAATCCAAAAATTTTTCTCCATATACATTTTTATTCCCTGACGAACTATTTTCGCCAAATGTACATGATCATGTCGAATTCAAAATACGAAAAGGCTGAAATATTTTCAGAAAAGTTTTTTTATGCTTTAATTTTGTCCCTTACATTCCGTGTTCAAAATGTGGAAAGGATTTCTTGGAAAGAAACTAAATTTTTTTTTCATTAACCTTCGATGCAAAAAATTCAAATAATTTAATTTTTTTTTATATACTTTCAGAAATATAATAGTGAATTATCTGAGAATCTTATGCCAAAATCCAAAATATCTACCGTTACCTTTAAAATCACAGAAAGTGGCACAATATACTGTGTGTATATATATATGTGTGTGTGTGTGGGTATGCGTGTGTGTGTGTGTGTGTGTGTGTGTGTGTGTGATACAACTCAGAATATATATATGTAGGGTATGACGACGATGTTCTATGTTCGTTTATACACGTCTAAACGGCTAGGGTAATCTGCACTCAATTTAGTATACACATTAAGGGAGAACCAAGGAAAGTTTTAGTAATACAACCGCCCCTTCCAGTCCCCTCCATAGATTGTGTATCGGGGGCTTTTCCTATGCAAGGCGTAGCGGGCTTTCTAGTGTATATACAGCATATGAGATGAGATAAGATGGAATAGCAGCCTTCTTAACAGCAATGCATAAAGAGTTGAAACCTTGTCGCATACCTTCATCTCGATTATAGTATTTAAGCAGTATTCCGATAAAGTATTTTATTCTTAATGTAATCTAAATCCTTCGGAGGCATATCCTCCAAAGAACACTTGCAGTTAATATATTTTACGTTTGGCTGCAAGCATAGTTGTTGGGTTACCTTCAAATTAAAGTCAAGATAAAGTTTTGGAATGACACGGAAGGTTCTGTAGATATACGTATTTAAAATACTTGTTCTAGGTTCTCTCTCTCTCTCTCTCTCTCTCTCTCTCATATTGGTATTAGGTATATATAAAACTTTTCCGAATTGGATATAAAGAAGGTATGGACATATTAAAAGGTATAGGCAAATGTTTTTTGCATAATTTATGCATTAAACCTTTGAATAAGTCGCAACTTACAAAGAACATTTGAAATTCCATTCCATTTTTCCTCTTTAATTAAGTCAGGGAGACTAAAATGGTAAAGGTTGGTTTCTCTTCTGTGAACTTTGTACTTTAAAAGGAATTTATTAAATTTCAATGTAAAATGGTTTCACCTAAGAAGGTTTATAACGATATCGAGAATTTTTGGACACTCCCTACCCCGGTCTCCCCCTTCTTATACATGATGATAATCCAAGTTTTTTTCTTGTTTTTGTTTCTTAGATTATCTTTTTTTCTTTTTTCTTTTTCTTTGGAGGAACTTTTGGTAAGTTTTAATATATTCAGACACTTCCTGGAAATTGTAATTAGAATTTAGATAATATGATTACAAACTTTTATTATTATGAAAGTATAAGAGACGTTTTTTTTTTATTTGTTTATTTTTGTTTTTTGCAGGTTTTATATAATGTAATTATAATAGATGTAATTAGATTTCCCTTATCAGTCTTTCATCTTGCTTTGGATTTGTAGTTTAAAATTATAAAATCTTAGGCCTATTATAAATTTAAAAAAAACAAAGATTTATTGTTAGCGTTTCTTTTTCAAAGGCTTATTAAGCAAAATAATTCCCTTTTTAGCCAAACTTTTGATATATATATATATATGATACAAAAAAATTTGTTTGGAAAATATGTTATCGTAAGAAAAATCTAAATAATTCATTTAATTTTAACATGGAGAAAAATATTTAGTCAAACCAATCAAGTTTATAGTTAAATTCATACTGTATGTTAAATTCCCATTGATTAATTCTACGATACTATATAATTTACATTAACCATCCTAATTATTCTGGTATCAAATTAAATGGTTAGTACAATCATAGTGTGGTTGGATAAACCATTTAGAAAGGGTTGTTATATATTTAGTTATGTATGTGATTGGTTTAACTAGTATTTTTCCTTCGCATATTAACTATTAGTTAATCGCTAGTTAATTATTGCAACGAGATCACTCAGAACTAACAAACAAGATTTTCTTTAATAGAAATAATAGTACCAATAAATCAGCATGTTATATATACTTTCATCATATTTTAATATTTATCCATATAATATGATACTACTACTATTACTGTTACTACTACTACTACTACTAATAATAATACAGGGTGTTTCAGGTCGACTATAGAAATATGGAAATTGGCGGGATTTGTAGTTTGTATTTGGTATTTTGGTATTTGTATTTGGTTATCTTGTATGGTATTGTATGTAAACAATAAAACAACATATTATACTTCGTCGCTTCTTATAGGGTCCACCTGAAACATTGAATTACTATCTACTTGCTACAAATTCCGCCAATTTCCATATTTCTAGGGTCGACCTGACACAACCTGTAATATTATTATTATTATTATTATTATTATTATTATTTCTGTATATTTCCATATCATTATAAAAATGTATCCATACATTGTGATACTACTACTACTACTACTACTACTACTACTACTAATAATATAATAATAATAACAATAATAATAATAATAATAATTATTATTATTATTATTATTATTTTTATTTACTTTTTTCACACATACTACTGTAACTTTACAAACAGAAAATAATAACAAAAATATTTCAACATAAACTTCAGGTGCCACTTTTAATTTTCTCGAAAATCTTGTTTCGTAATATTTTTTGTATAAAATTTTTTGGGTAAAGGTCAAAGGTAATTTTATGCTAATACAGAATCCCTTAATCTTAATTGGATTCTTTTTTACGTTTCTATTTTATATTATTTTTTTTTATTTATTTATTTATTTTTTTAATTCGGAACATGATTTAATTCTGAAATTTGGTTTTGTACAGTTTTAGTTTCGAATTTTAGTTAGAATTTTAGGTTGTGAATTTTAGTTTTTTGGTTTTTGGTTTAATTTTGAATTTTAGTTAATTTTTAAAAATTTTATTCTGTAGTTATAAACCATTGTAAAGTTTTTAATTTTAAACTGGTTATTTTAAAGATATCAAATTTTGTAATATACTCTCTCTCTCTCTCTCTCTCTATATATATATTATATATAATCTATATATAATATTTAGGAGAAATCCAATGACAAGGAGAAATGTAAATGCCATGAAAAGTCTTCTTTATTGCGCAACGTTTCGAGCAATACGCTCATCTTCAGGCTGTTTAATAACAATGTGAAATTAAAATCAATATGAATGAAAAACAAACAGAAATTTCTATAACCTATTCGTAAAGACAAATTTAAAAGACTGAGAAAAGAGGGTTAAGTTCTAAGTTATACAGATTTACATATAAAAATTAAGAAGTTATTTTTAAATACATGTAGTAAATGTGAAATTAATACACTGGAAAAATTACCAATAGTACACTGGAACAATGGAGCTATCTACCTTACACAGCAGTATCCGAGGCCGACTAATTTGAGCAGAGGAAACGGGAACGAAGGATGGCGAGGAGATAGGGGAAGGAGGGATTATAAGGAATTGGGGAAGGAGGAGGGATCATAGCAAATTGAGAGGACGGACGATGAGTCAACATTCAGACTAGGGGACAATGCTTTAATGAAAAGGGATTCTAAAATTCTTAGTGAGTTGGGACAAGTATTACAACCAAGAATTTTAAAATTGTCTAAAGTGACATCAATTTTGCATTTGATGCTATGTTCACGAATGCTGGAGGCTTCCTTAGTTTTTAAAATTTTACCTGTTCGGCCACTTATTCCCATATGCGAATAAAATCTAGCCCTGAGAGAGCGAACAGTGCTGCCGATGTAATTCCCAAGGAGACACCTGGGGCAGGTAAATAAATATACAACACCGCTACGCAACGAGTCAGGGGTTCGATCCTTCGCTGAGAAAAAGCTACCTAAAGACGTTTTATTAATAAATATGATGCGGAAATCAGTATGATAAAAAAATTTCCTTAACAATTTTGTAAATTTAAGCTTAAATTCCTTATTCAAGGGACCCATTTCAGGTACCAAGAAATATTTTATATCCTTCGGCACTGTAATACATGGAAGTTGAGGGCTATAAACATTATTTAAGAAGGATCTAATTAGTTTGTCTACATATTGAACAGGAAAACTATTATTAGTAAAGTATGATCTTAGATTATTAAATTCATCATTAAGTAAGGTAAAATTAGAGGTCAAATTATATCCTCTGAACAGGAGAGTTTTAATACAAGACATCTTATAGTTGAAATCAGTAAAACTAAAAAAATTCATGCCAAACCAGTGAAAGTGGGTTTCCTATAAACTGATGTAGTAATAGAATCACCGTTTTTCGAAATTAAAAGATCTAAGAAGGGGAGGGAGCCATTTTGCTCAGTTTCCATTGTATACGTTATATTGGGGTGCAAAGAATTTAGGAAGTTAAAGAATTGTTGCGCTTGTACCGCATTATCAAAGACTGCTATCGAATCATCAACGAAGCGTCGATAGAAAATTGGCTTGAGATGAGTGGGAGATTGTCTAAAAATTACACTTCTAAATGAGTCATAAAAAAGTCAGCTGCTAACGGTCCGACTGGTGATCCCATCCCTACCCCATCAATTTGTTGGTAAACTTATTGTTGAAAGTGAAATAGCATTGTTTGAAGACCAATTCTAAAAGTTCCTTCAAATGAGACAATGAAAAACCATGAAAATTATCAAACTGAGCTAAAAACCCTATCTAAAAATAATGGCAATAGTTTCAGATACAGGTACATTTGTGAAAAGTGACTTACATCAAAACTGACAAAAAACTTTTTTGAATCGAAGTTTTTACCCAGGATTTCTTTTTGGAATTCAAACGAGTTATTTATAGTGTAAACATTTTTCGCAAAGGGGGACAGGAGACGAACAACAAATTTTGCCAATTGAAAGGTGGGTAAGTTATACGAAGCTAAAATAGGACGGAGAGGTGTTCCAGCTTTATGGATTTTAGGCAGACAGTATAATTGAGCAAGATTAGCACCAGATGCGAACAACTGAGAGTAAGTATCATTTTTTATTATCTTTAAGGACTTTAGTCGTGACAGAAATCTATTAACCTGGTCTTCTAACCTTACAATGACTTTATTTACAGGTTCTAGAATTTGTTTGAATTTAGTAAGATCACTTAGGATTTCATTAGTTTTGTTTATGTAGTCCGATTTATTCAAAATAACCACTCCGTTACCCTTGTCTGGTCTAGTCACAACAATCTCCTGGTTCTTTGCCAAATTTTAATACACTGCAAATCACTCTTCCTAAATATGAAAGATTGAAATTTAAGATTTCTAAGTTTAAGAAAAAATTCTTGAGTTAAATTTGAGAACTGACATTTGAGATTATTGAAATCCCCCACATGGGGAACATTTTCAAGCCATTGAAAAATTTTTCAAAGTAAAGAAAAAACGAGGGCTTATATATTTGAAACAACGGAAGCTTAAATTGCAAACCAAGTGACAGTAAAAACTTTTCCCGAGGGGAGAGTGTGTAACTAGAAAGATTCGAAATTACCTTCTCTGAATTGAAAAAATTTGGTGAATTCATTTCCAAAGCCTTTAACTTACGTTCATGTGTTTCCAAGATGGTAGAGTGAAATTTTTCTAGTTCACGTTGTACAAGAGAAATTATTAATAAATAGTCCAACAACGACAAGGTATTTTTAAGAGTAGTTATATAATGCCCAAGAGACTTGTTATGCGAATCTGATATTTGATTTTATAATTAATTTCATTATTTAATAAATATTCCAGGGACGATTGATAAAATTCAGAGTCATATAGATTATCACGGTAGAGTTTGAAGTAAACAAATTTCGGGAAAATCCTGCAAGTCCGACACATTTCAAGAAAATAACAGTCCAGTTTTGACTTGAGAAACTTTCGTGAAGTCTTCCAAACATGGCGATAAGCCCTGAGGCCATCTTGTCCATACCTTGAATATATATAATTATGCGGGTTGCTTCTACAGAGCTTCAATTTAATATTTAGGAGAAATCCAATGACAAGGAGAAATGTAAATGCCATGAAAAGTCTTCTTTATTGCGCAACGTTTCGAGCAATACGCTCATCTTCAGGCTGTTTAATAACAATGTGAAATTAAAATCAATATTGAATGAAAAACAAACAGAAATTTCTATAACCTATTCGTAAAGACAAATTTTAAAAGACTGAGAAAAGAGGGTTAAGTTCTAAGTTATACAGATTTACATATAAAAATTAAGAAGTTATTTTAAATACATGTAGTAAATGTGAAATTAATACACTGGAAAAATTACCAATAGTACACTGGAACAATGGAGCTATCTACCTTACACAGCAGTATCCGAGGCCGACTAATTTGAGCAGAGGAAACGGGAACGAAGGATGGCGAGGGAGATAGGGGAAGGAGGGATTATAAGGAATTGGGGAAGGAGGAGGGATCATAGCAAATTGAGAGGGACGGACGATGAGTCAACATTCAGACTAGGGGACAATGCTTTAATGAAAAGGGATTCTAAAATTCTTAGTGAGTTGGGACAAGTATTACAACCAAGAATTTTAAAATTGTCTAAAGTGACATCAATTTTGCATTTGATGCTATGTTCACGAATGCTGGAGGCTTCCTTAGTTTTTAAAATTTTACCTGTTCGGCCACTTATTCCCATATGCGAATAAAATCTAGCCCTGAGAGAGCGAACAGTGCTGCCGATGTAATTCCCAAGGAGACACCTGGGGCAGGTAAATAAATATACAACACCGCTACGCAACGAGTCAGGGGTTCGATCCTTCGCTGAGAAAAAGCTACCTAAAGACGTTTTATTAATAAATATGATGCGGAAATCAGTATGATAAAAAAATTTCCTTAACAATTTTGTAAATTTAAGCTTAAATTCCTTATTCAAGGGACCATTTCAGGTACCAAGAAATATTTTATATCCTTCGGCACTGTAATACATGGAAGTTGAGGGCTATAAACATTATTTAAGAAGGATCTAATTAGTTTGTCTACATATTGAACAGGAAAACTATTATTAGTAAAGTATGATCTTAGATTATTAAATTCATCATTAAGTAAGGTAAAATTAGAGGTCAAATTATATCCTCTGAACAGGAGAGTTTTAATACAAGACATCTTATAGTTGAAATCAGTAAAACTAAAAAAATTCATGCCCAAACCAGTGAAAGTGGGTTTCCTAAACTGATGTAGTAATAGAATCACCGTTTTTCGAAATTAAAAGATCTAAGAAGGGGAGGGAGCCATTTTGCTCAGTTTCCATTGTATACGTTATATTGGGGTGCAAAGAATTTAGGAAGTTAAAGAATTGTTGCGCTTGTACCGCATTATCAAAGACTGCTATCGAATCATCAACGAAGCGTCGATAGAAAATTGGCTTGAGATGAGTGGGAGATTGTCTAAAAATTACACTTTCTAAATGAGTCATAAAAAGTCAGCTGCTAACGGTCCGACTGGTGATCCCATCCCTACCCCATCAATTTGTTGTAAACCTTATTGTTGAAAGTGAAATAGCATTGTTTGAAGACCAATTCTAAAAGTTCCTTCAAATGAGACAATGAAAAACCATGAAAATTATCAACTGAGCTAAAAACCCTATCTAAAATAATGGCAATAGTTTCAGATACAGGTACATTTGTGAAAAGTGACTTTACATCAAAACTGACAAAAAACTTTTTTGAATCGAAGTTTTTACCCAGGAGTTTTTGGAATTCAAACGAGTTATTTATAGTGTAAACATTTTTCGCAAAGGGGGACAGGAGACGAACAACAAATTTTGCCAATTGAAAGGTGGGTAAGTTATACGAAGCTAAAATAGGACGGAGAGGTGTTCCAGCTTTATGGATTTTAGGCAGACAGTATAATTGAGCAAGATTAGCACCAGATGCGAACAACTGAGAGTAAGTATCATTTTTTATTATCTTTAAGGACTTTAGTCGTGACAGAAATCTATTAACCTGGTCTTCTAACCTTACAATGACTTTATTTACAGGTTCTAGAATTTGTTTGAATTTAGTAAGATCACTTAGGATTTCATTAGTTTTGTTTATGTAGTCCGATTTATTCAAAATAACCACTCCGTTACCCTTGTCTGGTCTAGTCACAACAATCTCCTGGTTCTTTGCCAAATTCTTAATACACTGCAAATCACTCTTCCTAAATATGAAAGATTGAAATTTAAGATTTCTAAGTTTAAGAAAAAATTCTTGAGTTAAATTTGAGAACTGACATTTGAGATTATTGAAATCCCCCACATGGGGAACATTTTTCAAGCCATTGAAAAATTTTTCAAAGTAAAGAAAAAACGAGGGCTTATATATTTGAAACAACGGAAGCTTAAATTGCAAACCAAGTGACAGTAAAAACTTTTCCCGAGGGGAGAGTGTGTAACTAGAAAGATTCGAAATTACCTTCTCTGAATTGAAAAAATTTGGTGAATTCATTCCCAAAGCCTTTAACTTACGTTCATGTGTTTCCAAGATGGTAGAGTGAAATTTTTCTAGTTCACGTTGTACAAGAGAAATTATTAATAAATAGTCCAACAACGACAAGGTATTTTTAAGAGTAGTTATATAATGCCCAAGAGACTTGTTATGCGAATCTGATATTTTGATTTTATAATTAATTTCATTATTTAATAAATATTCCAGGGACGATTGATAAAATTCAGAGTCGTATAGATTATCACGGTAGAGTTTGAAGTAAACAAATTTCGGGAAAATCCTGCAAGTCCGACACATTTCAAGAAAATAACAGTCCAGTTTTGACTTGAGAAACTTTCGTGAAGTCTTCCAAACATGGCGATAAGCCCTGAGGCCATCTTGTCCATACCTTGAATATATATAATTATGCGGGTTGCTTCTACAGAGCTTCAATTTAATATTTAGGAGAAATCCAATGACAAGGAGAAATGTAAATGCCATGAAAAGTCTTCTTTATGCGCAACGTTTCGAGCAATACGCTCATCTTCAGGCTGTTTAATAACAATGTGAAATTAAAATCAATATTGAATGAAAAAAAAACAGAAATTTCTATAACCTATTCGTAAAGACAAATTTTAAAAGACTGAGAAAAGAGGGTTAAATTCTAAGTTATACAGATTTACATATAAAAATTAAGAAGTTATTTTTAAATACATGTAGTAAATGTGAAATTAATACACTGGAAAAATTACCAATAGTACACTGGAACAATGGACTATCTACCTTACACTGCAGTATCCGAGGCGACTAATTTGAGCAGAGGAAACGGGAACGAAGGATGGCGAGGGATTGGGGAAGGAGGGATTATAAGGAATTGGGGAAGGAGGAGGGATCATAGCAAATTGAGAGGGACGGCGATGAGTCAACATTCAGACTAGGGGACAATGCTTTAATGAAAGCGATTCTAAAATTCTTAGTGAGTTGGGACAAGTATTACAACCAAGAATTTTAAAATTGTCTAAAGTGACATCAATTTTACATTTATGCTGTGTTCACGAATACTCGAGGCTTCTTAGTTTTTAAAATTTTACCTGTTCGGCCACTTATTCCCATATGCGAATAAAATCTAGCCCTGAGAGAGCGAACAGTGCTGCCGATGTAATTCCCAAGGAGACACCTGGGGCAGGTAAATAAATATACAACACCGCTACGCAACGAGTCAGGGGTTCGATCCTTCGCTGAGAAAAAGCTACCTAAAGACGTTTTATTAATAAATATGATGCGGAAATCAGTATGATAAAAAAATTTCCTTAACAATTTTGTAAATTTAAGCTTAAATTCCTTATTCAAAGGACCCATTTCAGGTACCAAGAAATATTTTATATCCTTCGGCACTGTAATACATGGAAGTTGAGGGCTATAAACATTATTTAAGAAGGATCTAATTAGTTTGTCTACATATTGAACAGGAAAACTATTATTAGTAAAGTATGATCTTAGATTATTAAATTCATCATTAAGTAAGGTAAAATTAGAGGTCAAATTATATCCTCTGAACAGGAGAGTTTTAATACAAGACATCTTATAGTTGAAATCAGTAAAACTAAAAAAATTCATGCCCAAACCAGTGAAAGTGGGTTTCCTATAAACTGATGTAGTAATAGAATCACCGTTTTTCGAAATTAAAAGATCTAAGAAGGGGAGGGAGCCATTTTGCTCAGTTTCCATTGTATACGTTATATTTAGGTATGGACAAGATGGCCTCAGGGCTTATCGCCATGTTTGGAAGACTTCACGAAAGTTTCTCAAGTCAAAACTGGACTGTTATTTTCTTGAAATGTGTCGGACTTGCAGGATTTTCCCGAAATTTGTTTACTTCAAACTCTACCGTGATAATCTATATGACTCTGAATTTTATCAATCGTCCCTGGAATATTTATTAAATAATGAAATTAATTATAAAATCAAAATATCAGATTCGCATAACAAGTCTCTTGGGCATTATATAACTACTCTTAAAAATACCTTGTCGTTGTTGGACTATTTATTAATAATTTCTCTTGTACAACGTGAACTAGAAAAATTTCACTCTACCATCTTGGAAACACATGAACGTAAGTTAAAGGCTTTGGGAATGAATTCACCAAATTTTTTCAATTCAGAGAAGGTAATTTCGAATCTTTCTAGTTACACACTCTCCCCTCGGGAAAAGTTTTTACTGTCACTTGGTTTGCAATTTAAGCTTCCGTTGTTTCAAATATATAAGCCTTCGTTTTTTCTTTACTTTGAAAAATTTTTCAATGGCTTGAAAAATGTTCCCCATGTGGGGGATTTCAATAATCAAATGTCAGTTCTCAAATTTAACTCAAGAATTTTTTCTTAAACTTAGAAATCTTAAATTTCAATCTTTCATATTTAGGAAGAGTGATTTGCAGTGTATTAAGAATTTGGCAAAGAACCAGGAGATTGTTGTGACTAGACCAGACAAGGGTAACGGAGTGGTTATTTTGAATAAATCGGACTACATAAACAAAACTAATGAAATCCTAAGTGATCTTACTAAATTCAAACAAATTCTAGAACCTGTAAATAAAGTCATTGTAAGGTTAGAAGACCAGGTTAATAGATTTCTGTCACGACTAAAGTCCTTAAAGATAATAAAAAATGATACTTACTCTCAGTTGTTCGCATCTGGTGCTAATCTTGCTCAATTATACTGTCTGCCTAAAATCCATAAAGCTGGAACACCTCTCCGTCCTATTTTAGCTTCGTATAACTTACCCACCTTTCAATTGGCAAAATTTGTTGTTCGTCTCCTGTCCCCCTTTGCGAAAAATGCTTACACTATAAATAACTCGTTTGAATTCCAAAAAGACTCCTGGTAAAAACTTCGATTCAAAAAAGTTTTTTGTCAGTTTTGATGTAAAGTCACTTTTCACAAATGTACCTGTATCTGAAACTATTGCCATTATTTTAGATAGGGTTTTTAGCTCAGTTGATAATTTTCATGGTTTTTCATTGTCTCATTTGAAGGAACTTTTAGAATTGGTCTTCAAACAATGCTATTTCACTTTCAACAATAAGGTTTACCAACAAATTGATGGGGTAGGGATGGGATCACCAGTCGGACCGTTAGCAGCTGACTTTTTTATGACTCATTTAGAAAGTGTAATTTTTAGACAATCTCCCACTCATCTCAAGCCAATTTTCTATCGACGCTTCGTTGATGATTCGATAGCAGTCTTTGATAATGCGGTACAAGCGCAACAATTCTTTAACTTCCTAAATTCTTTGCACCCCAATATAACGTATACAATGGAAACTGAGCAAAATGGCTCCCTCCCCTTCTTAGATCTTTTAATTTCGAAAAACGGTGATTCTATTACTACATCAGTTTACAGGAAACCCACTTTCACTGGTTTGGGCATGAATTTTTTTAGTTTTACTGATTTCAACTATAAGATGTCTTGTATTAAAACTCTCCTGTTCAGAGGATATAATTTGACCTCTAATTTTACCTTACTTAATGATGAATTTAATAATCTAAGATCATACTTTACTAATAATAGTTTTCCTGTTCAATATGTAGACAAACTAATTAGATCCTTCTTAAATAATGTTTATAGCCCTCAACTTCCATGTATTACAGTGCCGAAGGATATAAAATATTTCTTGGTACCTGAAATGGGTCCCTTGAATAAGGAATTTAAGCTTAAATTTACAAAATTGTTAAGGAAATTTTTTTATCATACTGATTTCCGCATCATATTTATTAATAAAACGTCTTTAGGTAGCTTTTTCTCAGCGAAGGATCGAACCCCTGACTCGTTGCGTAGCGGTGTTGTATATTTATTTACCTGCCCAGGTGTCTCCTTGGGAATTACATCGGCAGCACTGTTCGCTCTCTCAGGGCTAGATTTTATTCGCATATGGGAATAAGTGGCCGAACAGGTAAAATTTTAAAAACTAAGGAAGCCTCCAGCATTCGTGACACAGCATAAATGTAAAATTGATGTCACTTTAGACAATTTTAAAATTCTTGGTTGTAATACTTGTCCCAACTCACTAAGAATTTTAGAATCCTTTTCATTAAAGCATTGTCCCCTAGTCTGAATGTTGACTCATCGCCGTCCCTCTCAATTTGCTATGATCCCTCCTCCTTCCCCAATTCCTTATAATCCCTCCTTCCCCTATCTCCCTCGCCATCTTCGTTTCCCGTTTCCTCTGCTCAAATTAGTCGGCCTCGGATACTGCAGTGTAAGGTAGATAGCTCCATTGTTCCAGTGTACTATTGGTAATTTTTCCAGTGTATTAATTTCACATTTACTACATGTATTTAAAAATAACTTCTTAATTTTTATATGTAAATCTGTATAACTTAGAACTTAACCCTCTTTTCTCAGTCTTTTAAAATTTGTCTTTACGAATAGGTTATAGAAATTTCTGTTTGTTTTTCATTCAATATTGATTTTAATTTCACATTGTTATTAAACAGCCTGAAGATGAGCGTATTGCTCGAAACGTTGCGCATAAAGAAGACTTTTCATGGCATTTACATTTCTCCTTGTCATTGGATTTCTCCTAAATATTAAATTGAAGCTCTGTAGAAGCAACCCGCATAATTATATATATATATATATATATTAGTGATGGATCGAGTGGTCGGTTTTTCACAACCGCGGTTGCGGTTGTGTTTGCGGTTGTCGAATTATTTCCAACCGCGGTTGCGGTTGCGGTTATCATACACTAGGAAAAATGCGTAATTATTAACTGGATTTAGCCACTATAGTGCGATTTAGCCACACTTGGTACATAATATATACTAAATAGTATTTATTTAGTAAATACCTTATGTTGAACACAAGTTTTGCAATACACCGCTACCGCTATTTGTGTGTTGCAAAACTTGTGTTCAACATAAGGTATTTACTAAATAAATACTATTTAAATGAAGTATATTCTAAACTTATATAGCTATTATGAAAGAATAGGTCAAATTAATTAAAACCATATTTTGCACTAAGTGTGTTACCAGGATGAGGGACGAGGACCCATCGCACTGTTCATCCCACCTACCACTTCCCCCAGCCTCCACCCATTGGAAAGTTATGGATTATTATTCATTTGAAAAACTGATGTCAAACTTAATGACAGGCAGTGTGAATTTCAAGAATAATATTTTTGCTGCATTTTCACCTTTCAAGCGGCAACGCCTCATCGTACAACGTTCCCGCTCCACGCATAAGGAGACCCATCATTTTCTTTTTAAAAAAAGAAATATTTCTAATTAACCTAAAATTAAAATTAACTAAGCTTTTACAACCGCAACCGCACTTATGGAACGGCGGTTGCGGTTACGGTTGCGGTTGTGAATTTTTGTGCGGTTGTAGTGCGGTTGCGGTTGCGGTTGCGGTTATTCGATCCATCACTAATATATATATATATATATATATATAAGCAAACAACCACAGGGAAAAGGAAAAGGAAACACGAAGTCCGAGCGCTTTCGTGATATATTCACATCTTCAAGGAAAAACAAAAAATAGACGGAGATTACAAAGTAAATGAGTTAAATACACAAGCAAAAAATTCCCAATCGGCAACTCAAATTAAAGACCATAAAACCCTCTAAAGATTTTTTCAATAGATAACATAATCTGTAGGTTGCTAAATTACTAAATATAAAAGAACTATATAGATGAAATTAGACAAAAAACCAGTACAGAGAACAAAAATGATTATAACGGTTATTAGAACTAGTATTCAATTAAAGCAGGCAATTAAGTGGCAAGAATTTAATGAAAACAAAGGGAATGGTGCCATCGTCTTACAGAATATTCCAAAATTTCTACAAACAGTGCATATATATATATATATATATACACGGTGAACCAAAAGTAGGTGGACAGTAGGTTGAATACGGTTTGTGTTATATTATATTATAACTATGGTGTTCATTATAACTATGGTGTTTGTGTTTTATTATATTAAATATTATAACTAAATTTATTT
>JAJOZX010001155.1:135000-170000 GCA_023014485.1 Bathynomus jamesi
TGAAATTATAATAATATAAAACAGCATAAAGCAGTCTTCCTGGGCGACTTCAAGTCTGATATCTTAAAATGTAATAAACACGGAGACCCTCAAAAGCTCATAAACAGAATGGTAACATATGGCATCTGCCCAGCCATTAAACGAGCTACACGTGTTACGACTTCTATAGAACATCAACCTTAATAGACCATATATGGTGTAAAGATCATCCGAACCATACAGCCGGTATACTTATGCTGGGGATTTCTAACCATTTCGGCTGTGTCTTAGATGTTAAATGAGAGTCATAAAATGTCGGAGACAGATCGCGTAAAAATAAGTCAGAAAAATAAATGAAAATTTAGGTAGTCTCAAACAGAAATTAGACTCAATAAATTACAGGTTAGAAGTCCTTGAAGGGGCTGACGACATAAATGAAGAATTTATTAAGTTGTAAGACGTAACGTACGCTTCATTCAACGAGTTTTGTCCCGTGACTACAATAAACACGACCCATAAAAGGCAAAATAAACCATGGTTATATGAACCTCTTCTAAAACCTATACGGCTAATTACAAAAAATAAATTAATACCAGATTTGGGACTAGTATGTTTCATGGACTGCTCTCGATTTTCCTACGAAATTGCAAACAAGGTCAGTCGATGACCCTGATTTTGTTTCTGCAATCGGTTTTCTTGAGAAATGATAAAGAAAAATGTTATTGAATATTGAAGAAATTTATTTACTGAAACGACGCAATACACTCCAACATCTTTTTGAATAAGTCCGAGCTGGTGTGGCGCTTACGCCATACAAATTCACAAAGGTACGAGTCAAGTTGGTCGCGATCTGTTCCGCATCGCAGTTTGTTCGATTGTTTCAATGAGGTTAGGTTAGGTTAGGTTAGGTTAGGTCAGGTCAGGTTAGGTCAGGTTAGGTTAGGTTTCTCAAGAAAACCGATTGCAGAAACAAAATCAGGGTCATCGACAGCCCTTGTTTGCAATTTCGTAGGAAAATCGAGAGCAGTCCATGAAACATACTAGGTCCCCAGATTTCAATATTATTGTCGACTCGCACTTGATATCGCGCGTCACTGAATCGAAGTTATTAGGAGTTGTGCTTCATGACAAACTATCCTTTCGTCAACATATTGAAAATATAGGGTGATTCAAAAAAATTTTAACACTTATATGGGGTTTTATTTTTCATTTCTAACTTATTTGTAAACAATTTTTTGTGTTTTGTCCGGCTGTGGGAGACTGATACACCTCCATCCAGGCCGCAGCTTTCTTTTTTTCCTCCAAACTCAGCCTTGTTGTCATTTCAAATGCTTATTCAATACTCTTTAATCTTCAAATCCCTGTAACAGAAAAACCCAAATATGTGTTGACATTTTTTGAATCCCCCTGTATAGATCATAAACTATCGAAATTCTCGTTTATATTAACAAAATTACATTTCCTTCCTACAAATACACTTAAAACACTATACTTCTCTTTAGTTTATCCATATCTGACCTTCAATATTACCGTACATGGGAGTGCGTGTGATTACATCATCAACCCTTTAATCATAAATCAGGAGGAAGATTATTATGTTCATACATCAGGAATTTTGAAGCACTGAAGCACGGAGTATATTAAAATTTAAAGACATACTTCGAATACAGATGTGCCTCCTAATGTTCAGAGTTACAAAATAATCTGCTCCAAATAATGAACAATCAGATAACATCACGAACATCAGATAATGTGTATATATATATATATACATGTATATATAGGGTGAATATATCTCAAAGGCAAACTATATTCTTCACTGTAGTAGAAATTCTGACATTTATTTAGAGATGAAATTATGGAACAACCAACCGAATGAATTACAAACAACCAATGCTCTCTTATTTTTTGCAAAGCGATTAAAACTGAACAAATTCCAAAGTTATTGAAGGCATTCCTTTCTTTCTCCTTGCTAAATTTCTCATTATCCTTCCTCTAAAAATCTCTCCTATCACTTTTGACCTCACCTCAATTTTCATTATTTGTTGTACTAAGCGCCTAATAAATGTATATGTCCAAGGCTGTAGGTTCCTTTAGTCCAGAGCTTTCCAAACTGGTGTGTCGCGACACATTAGTGTTTTTTGTATTTTGAAAATTTTGATTTTTCTATCAACAAAATCGGCTACAAGATAAACCACCTATTGAAAAATTATCTCATATTTGATATTTGATAACAAAAATTAATTAATGTGTCGTGAAAATTGTTATGCTTAAATAGTTTGTCGCCAACGTTAAAAGTTTGGAAAGCTCTGCTTTAGTCTTTTAAGTCTATTATAAAAATCTATTAAGACATGTAATCATCATTATTATTATTATTATTATTATTATTATAATTATTATTATTATTATTATTATTATTAATATTATAATTATTATTATTATTATTATTATTATTATTATTAATATTATTATATCTAATTAGTAGATTTCAGCCTGTAAAGCGTGCACGCTCGCTAAAAGCATTTTACAACTGTATACAACACCTGTATTTAATAATGAAATTATACACACCCATGAAAACTATATATATATATATATATATATATATATTTGCAAATAAATTAATTAATTAATTAATTAATATTACATATACAAATAATTTCACCCGTGAAAAGATACGATCCTTTTCTCAAAACCAAACATTTATCCTTCCTCTCTTTGAGAGAAAGCGTATATTGCAGACACATTTCAGTACCGTTGTGTACCACCAGATTTGAGATACATTGTCTTTGCAAGGTGCAAATCTTTACCTGAGATAAACAGCAAATCTAAAGCAAATATTGAAGCATTTTATATACACAGGGTTCACGAAAGTAAATAGACACCACGATGATTGTCCTCAAGAAGAAATGGCAAAGCTCATCAATAGAATGCCAGGACGTATATCAGCTTTACATAATGCAAAAGGGAAAGCAACACGATTCTAAATATATTGATTCAGTAAATTGTTTATTATTTATTAAGTTTTATTATCAAATTAAATCTATGCAAAAAACCGAAAACGTCTACTTACTTTTGTCAACCCTCTATGTGTTGTGTATATACGGGTGAACCAAAAGTAGGTGGACAGTAAATGATAACGTTTATTTTGAGAATACGTATACAATTATATTTAATTTTTTTGTATACTATAATACAAAATAAAAATAAAAAATTAACTTATACCAATACAATACAAAAGCACTGAAAATTTTATCACCAACACTTCGTGGTTTTCGACTATAAACTTTGTCTTGAGTACTACTCCCCAAAAGAAAAAATCCATTGGGTAAAGTCAGGTGAACGTGCAAGGCCATTCAATTTGACCTCTTCGGGCCGATCCATTTCTCGGGAAATGTTTCATCAAGATACTCACGGATGCCTTGAATAATGTGGAGGGGCCCCATCTTGTTGGAAATAGAGGTCATGTGAATTAGCTGTTGTTGTAAGTGTGGAACAACTTCATTCATTAGAATTTCGAGATACTTATCACCTGTGACTGTTCCATCAACAAAAATTGGTCCTAAAACACCAGAACTTGAAATACCACCCCAAACAGTGACACCAGGCTGGTTTAGTTGCTGCTCTAATGTTAAATGCATGTTCTCACTATACCAGTCAACACAATTATGTCGGTTAACATGACCTGATAATTTGAAAGAAGCCTCATCGGTCCACACAATGTTATCTAAAATTATTGGATTTCCTTCAATTTCGTTCAGCATGATCTCACTAAATTGCAGCCGCCTGTCTGGGTCATCCTCCAATAAGCCATGAATTAGCTGTGGACGATAAGCTTTCAACCCAATAGATTTCAGAATTTGTATAATAGAGGTTTGTGAAATGTCCAGTTCTGCTGAGGCTCTTCTGGTGGACTTTTTGGGACTGTGAACAAACAAGTTGCTTATTGTCCTCTGTGCAAACTGTTTTGAGTCAACCAGTTCTTGGGGCATTAAGAATTGAGCCAGTGGCCATCAAATTTGTCACGAATGCGGTAAATGGTTTGTCTCTTTGGGGCTTGAGTACCAAATGTTTCAACCCATTTTGTTCTAACAGTTTCAGTATTTTGAGATTTCCAATACTCTTTTAACACCCATTTTCTGGCATCAGTATTTAGATTATTTGCCATTATGGGTTCTCTGAACTATCTGTAAAGAAAAAAGATTAAATTTAAATAAATTTAGTTATAATATTTAATATAATATAACACAAACCCTATTCAACCTACTGTCCACCTACTTTTGGTTCACCCGTTATATATATATATATATGTGTGTGTGTGTGTGTGTACATACACCTCACACCCATCCTTTCATTGGTTGGTAGAAAAATGGATACCATAAAAAAAACCAAAATGAGGAAAAATGGTGCAAAAGAAAGAGTTAAACAAAGGTCGATCTTGAACATTTGTTCAAACCCCATCCGCAGTGAATATATATATAATATATATATATATATATATATATATATATATATATATATATATATTATACGAACAGATCTAGCATAAAATCATTACATATTTTAACAATAATTATTGTAAAGAAGTTTGAAACTGTTTTATCTCAAGTGGCTCTTAAATCTTTCTCTTTGAATTCAGACTTAAAAAATGTTACCCAATTAATACTTTAGGATTTTTAAGGTATACGACCATGATAATCTCTCAAGCATTTCCAAGCAGAAATATTTCATTTATACGAAAGTTGGAAAAAAGTTCTCAAAGTATTTTACTTTCTCTAAACAACGATCAAAGTTATAATAACTTATTTCGTGCTTATAAAGTCTGAAACAGCTTGACTAGTTTTCAGCCAGTTTTGAAGGAAGACTTTTCGGCTGTTGTTTTCCATACAAAAATATTTTGAGGTTTCGTAATGGTTCCTTAACGTTGTTCTCTTCATGGATGTGTCTCGTGAAAGCTATCACAACATATTGTGAATATATATATATATATATATACACACACACCTTACATTACCTTACAAAGGTTCCGCGTGATGATTCTTCATTTCGCGAAGGTCAAGCTTGCCGCCCCTCCTCTCGAGTTGGCCTGGTGAAGTAGTGAGTTGGTTTCTTGTGCTCTCCACCTCACATAGCCAGGTACGTCCGGCTCATCGGGGATTTTTCTGAGCCAGGCGTCTAGTCTTCTTTTGAAGATGTCCACTGCAACTCCCCTCGTGTTTCTTAGGTCTTTGGGCAGCTGATTAAACGGTTTTGGTCCTCTCACCACAAAACTATTTTCTTTCAGGGTTAAGGATGTTCCTTGTCTCGCCTTTAATTTGGGAATACGACATAATCTACCGTTTCTACTTTCCACTTTTGTTTGGGGAGTTATAGGGTTTAGAGTAAGATTAGGGACTAGTTTCTTCATTATTTCCCCAAGTGTAAATGTGTAAATAATGGTGTGTGTCTCTTCTCCTTTCCAGTGAATATACTGTAAGTCTAGTTCGCGTAACCTTTCCCAGTAATTTAGTTCTTTGCACCCGTTGATCTTGGCTGTGAAGCTTCTCTGGATCCCTTCCAGCTGTCTAATGTCTTCTTTTTTATATGGGGATGTTAGGACCGAGCAGTATTCCAATTTGGGTATGATCAGGGTTTTCAGTAGAGGAATCATTACATTCCTATCCCTTCGTTTAAAGGTTCTCAATATCTGTCCCGTTATTCTCTTTGCTCTGTTTACTGCTATCTTATTTTGTGTTTCAAATTTCGCATCATCTGTCATAACAACCCCTAAATCTTTTGCTCTGGAATTTCTCTGAATTTCCTCTCCATTTGGGGTATAATATTCCATGGATTTTAGGTCTTCTCTTTTTCCGTACCGTAACAGCTGAAATTTCTCGGTGTTAAACTTCATATTGTTGTCTTCCGTCCACTTGTAGATTCTGTTTATGTCGGTTTGTAGAGATCTTATATCTTCTGGGTTTCTTATTTTTCTACTGATCTTTGTGTCATCCGCAAAGGATGTTACTGTGCTGTCTCTGGTAACGTCCTCATCTATGTCAGTTAGCATGGATTATGAAGAGTAGTGGAGTTAATACTGGTCCTTGTAGTACTGAGATGAGGACCTCTGATGAAGATGAAGATACTCCTTGTACTGTAACGACTTGCCGCCGCTCACTAAGGAAATTATATAGTGGATGGGAAACCGTCCTCCGCGTCCAGATTAAGCAGCGACCCGTGGTTCGGATCCCACGTAAAGCTGTAGGTCCCCTCCGTCATATGATCTAAGATATTGCGAAGGAGGTTAAACAAACCCAATAATTATATATATATATACACACACACACGAGGTACCCTCAATAAATTTGCGAAATTCTTTCATTAAAACACAATAATGGTAATTCTGCGAATTTATTGACTAAACCTCTTACACAGAGGATTGATAAAAGTAAAGAGACACCTTTGGTTTTTACATTGTTGTTAATTTGATTACAAAAGTAAATAAATAGCAACAAATTTACTGAATCATTATACTTAGAATCGTGTTGCTTTCCCCTTTGCAAAGCTGAAATACGTTCTGCCATTCCATTGATGAGCTTTGCCATTTGTTTTTGTGGACAGTCATCGTGGTGTCTATTTATTTTTGTCAACTATATATATATATATATATATATATATATATATATATATATATATATATGCGCAAGGGGCAACGAAAACAGAGAACATAAAAATTGTCCTGACTAATATTCAAGGAATAAGACCAAACCAATCACTCAATAAGGTTTCGTACCTGAAAGGATTTATGGACGAAACAAGGGCGGACATCGCATGCCTCACAGAAACTCATCTTAAAGATTGTCAAGGAAATTGTAAAAACTGCGAACATTGTATTGATAAGAAAGAGATAAATATAGAGGGCTTCAACTTACTAAGAGCGGATAGAACGACGAGACGTAAAGGTGGCTGTGCTATATATGTACAGGAAGGTCATGTGACAGATACGATAATAAGTAAATCAAACAGCTATGTGGAACTCCTAGCAGTGAAAATAGAAAAACTAAACGTGATAGTAATAGTCATCTATAGACCTCCAAGCACCCCAACCGAAAAATTCTCGGAGGCCATTGATGACATCAGAAAGCTAATAAAGGCCATAAACCCTCCATCCCCCAATATAATGATCTGCGGAGACTTTAACTTCCCATTTATAAAATACAAAAAGGTGGATAGGAATATATATATTCACCAGGACAAGGGGGACACAAGAGAAGACCAGGAGCAAGCAAAAATGTTGATAGCTCTCACAAATGAGTTTATGCTGACACAAGAGATAACAGAAAATACCAGAAAAAATAACTGCCTGGATCTGGTATTCACGAATAACACGAACTTGATTGCTGATATAAAAATAACCCCAACCATTATCTCAGACCACAACTTAATCGAGATATCAACAAATATGACGACAGCATTAAAAGACAATACACATATTGAGGAAATAAGTAAATTCGGGGCCTTTAACTTAAACTCGAAGACTATAAATTGGGAAGCAATCAGATCGCACATGGCCCAAATACAGTGTGTCCGTAAAGTCATGGTGGGATTTTAAATAGCTATATTATTGCAACGAAATATGATAATGAGATGAAAAAAAGGCAAATTGAAGAACAACTCTAAAAGAATAACTTTATTTAACGTAGTTCGATATGGGCTCCTCTGGTAACCCTGCAGACATCTAAGCGGTGATTCAATTCCAGCCACACGCGCCCAAGAACATCAGGAGTGACGGATGCGATAGCTTCCGTGATTCGCTCGTGCAAGTGATGAATATCCCTAATGGGTACACTGTACACGCTTTGCTTGACGTAACCCCACAAATAAAAGTCCAAAGGTGTCAGGTCCGGAGAGCGTGGAGGTCATGGCTTCCATCCTCCTCTTCCTATCCATCTCTGTGGAAATTTTTCATTAAGGAATTCTCGAACAACGTTGGCATAGTGCGGAGGAGCACCATCTTGCTGAAAGATGACATTGTCAATAAATTGGGGTACTGCAAAATGTTCCAACATAGCGAGGTAGTTGTGTGACGTCACAGTGGGTTCCGCGAAGAAAAATGGGCCAATCACTCGATCTCGTGCTAGAGCACACCACACATTAACTTTTGGGCTATTACGCTCATGTTCAACATAGGCATGTGGACAGCCTAGACTAACTATGAGATAAAGGTTAAGCTTAGCCTAGACTAACTACAAGATACAACTTTGAGAGTTGTTCTTAAATTTGGCATTGTTTCATCTCATTATCATGTTTCGTTGTAATAATATAGCTATTTAAAATCCCACCATGACTTTACGGACACACATCACCGCCAGATGTCTGCTGGGCTACCAGAGGAGCCCATATCGAACTACGTTAAATAAAGTTATTCTTTTAGAGTTGTTCTTCAATTTGCCTTTTTTTCATCTCATTATCATGTTTCGTTGCAATAATATAGCTATTTAAAATCCCACCATGACTTTACGGACACACTGTAGAATGGAGAACAATTTTCGAGAATAAAACAACTGAAGAAATGCTAAAAACCTTGGAAAAAAAAACGCTGAGAATTTTAGAAAAATATGCTCAGAAATCACAGCCAAAAGGAAAGAGGAGCTGGCTAGAAAGGTAAAAGAGAAGACTCTTCCGCAAAAGAAAGAGAGTGGAGGCGAAGTTAGGCAACTGCAGAGATAATGACAGGAAAGCAATAAAAGAAAAACTGGAGGGTATCAATAGGGAAATACAAGCCCTGATTAAGGACCATACAGAGAGGGAAGAGGAAAAGGCCGTAGAAGCAATAAAGGAAAATCCAAAATACTTCTATAGCTATGCAAAAAGGAAAACAAAAACGCGCGCCGCTATTGGGCCCTTAAGGACGAGAAATAATGAACTAACCGACGATCCAAAAGAAATATCTGACACATTGAGAGCTCAATATGAATCAGTTTTCAGTACCCCAAAAAGTGACGAAGCAATACCTGACATAAATGCATTCTTTGAAGAGGAATTGCAAGGAGAGTATATAACTAGGCTGACCATATTTCCTTGAGACAAAAACGGGACATTGGGATGGCAAAAAAGGGACGGGGGTTATGTAATATTCTGTATTCATGAAAAAGTAAGTACATAAACATATTGAGCTTACAATTATTCTTCAGTGGCAGAACCCATACAAAAACCCATACAAAACGGTACTGTCCCGTTCAAAACGGTACGTATGGTCAGCCTATATATAACAGACTTTGATTTTACGCCAGAAGATGTAGCGAGAGCAATAGGACAAATGAAACCACATTCAGCTGCAGGTCAGGACAATTGGAACGCATTATTGATTAAAAACTGTAAAAATGAAATAGCTACACCTTTATACTGGATATGGAGAAGATCCCTAGACATTGGGGAAATACCGAGCATCTTGAAAAGAGCAAACATTGGCCCTATATATAAAGGAGGGGACAGATCTCAAGCAAAGAACTATAGACCAGTGTCAATGACGTCCCACCTCACCAAAGTATTTGAAAGAATAGTTAGACAGAAAATTTATGACTTCCTGGAGACACGGGAAAGATTCAACGAAAATCAGCATGGATTCCGATCAGGTAGATCATGCCTATCACAACTAATAGAACACTACAACGATATCCTAAATGCATTGGAAGGCAATGACAACTACGATGTTATATACACAGATTTTGCTAAAGCTTTCGACAAATGCGACCATGGTATAATAGCACATAAAATTAAATATATGGGAATAACAGGCAAAGTGGGAAAATGGATCTACAACTTCCTCAGAGAACGTCTGCAGGTCGTCAAAATTCAAGGTATATCATCATTAGAATCAGAAGTACGCAGCTCAGTACCACAAGGGACAGTACTGGCCCAACTCCTGTTCATTATCATGCTAACAGACAGAGACAGCGGAGTAAACAGCAACAGTATAGTAACATCCTTTGCAGACGATACAAAGATCAGCAGAAAAATCAGCGATGTACATGACGTGGAGGCCTTGCAGAGGGACACGAACAAAATATACAAATGGTCAGAAGACAACAACATGTCATTTAATACCGAGAAATTTCAGCTCCTGAGATATGGTAGAAAAGAAGAACTTAAACAGACTGCATATTATGCTCCAGATAGACAGGAAATAAAGAGAAGCACGAAAGCGATCGATCTCGAGATAATAATGGCAGATGATGCGAAATTCGAAACACAAAATCAGATAGCGATAAATAAAGCAAAAAGAGTCGCCGGACAGGTACTAAGAACGTTCAAGAGAAGGGACAGGACAGTAATGATTCCCCTGCTAAAATCACTGATTATACCAAAACTTGAATACTGCTCAGTTTTGACGTCCCCATATAAAAAGGAAGAAACTAATAAACTAGAAGAAACGCAAAGGCATTTCACAGCCAAGATTGATGGCTGCAAAGAACTCAACTACTGGGAAAGACTACGTAAACTAAATCTGTACTCCCTGGAAAGAAGAAGAGAGAGGTACACCATAATCTACATATGGAAAATGATCGAAAAACTGGTACTAAACCTAAAACTAAACCCAATTACCATTCAAACAACACTGGAAAATAGGAAAGGCAGAATGTGTAGTGTTCCCAAATTAAAGGCCCGACAATGGACCTCCTCAATTCTGAAGGAAAATAGCTTGGTTGTCAGGGGGCCAAGACTTTTCAACCAGCTTCCAAAGGACCTCAGAAACATAAAGGGGGTCAAAGTTGAAGTCTTCAAGAGAAGACTGGATGCCTGGCTCAGGACGGTACCAGATGAGCCGGGCGTGCCTGGCTATGTACGGTGGAGAGCGCAAGAAAGCAACTCGCTCCTCCACCAAGCGAGACCTAAAGGCGGGGCCACCAGCTTGACCTCCGTGTAAAGAGAGACCAACGCATGAAACAACATAAGGTTCATAAGGTATATATATATATATATATATAATATATATATATATATATATATATATATATATTATATATATATATATATATATATATATATATATATATATATATATATATATATATATATATATATATTTTAGGGCGGGCGCAGTGAAACACAACTTTTTATTTCAAATTTATTTGCCTCACTTGTTTTTTGGTGTATTAGAACATAAAAATAATGTATTCAGTCATTTAATGTTTGTAACTCAAACCATCTCTCGGATTTTTACATAAAAGCAAAACGGCCATCAGCCGGTTGTCCATAAATAAAAATATGCTCATAACATAAAAACTAAGTGTTTTATCAAAAAATTAATTGAAGGCAAACGCTTTATAATGCAAAACTATACTTAAAAAACACCATTGTGCATACTTTGTATTGAAATAAAATTGTATCTGGTCCCACTTGGTTGGATGCCGTAAATCAATTACATTTGAATGCGATATAAAACCCGTTCATCTCGAATATTATTATTTTTTCAGGAGAGTCATCAGTTCCTTTTTTGGTTTCAAGTGAGGGAAGCAGAGAGCTACTGTTTATTCTTGACCTAATAAATCCGTCTCTTGATTCCTGTGATATTACTGATGCTGATGCATCTGTAACCAACTTCACGGCTCTTTCGACGTTCTGTGTGTGAATGGGTATTGCTCAACTTTGAAACATTTTGTTTCGTACTCAAGCATTTCTTCATCACACAATTTAGAAGTGAGAGGTGATTCACTGATATCAATCCTATCCCAGAAGATGATGTCTGCCCAATGTGATGCTCTGAAGTTCAATTCTGGTACTCTAAATTCTCTGATTTTCCTTGTATTGGCTTCCTTACACTTTCTTGTCTGTATTATTCGATCGATTGCAACTTTACGCAGCTTTTGCTCACTATCTGACAGCATTGATAGAAGAATATTTTCTGAGTGAGCAAAATAGGCATTCCGTGATATACATGGTGTTCGGAAAGTCACTGTGCACTTATATTTATTTAATAGCATACAATAGTATAACATTGCATATATGATAGAGGTTATGGATGGGACCATCAGAACTTATAAAAGGTGTTGAAAGTGATGTCCTTTAACAGCAATACAGGCCTGGACCCGTCTTATTTTATTTTGAAACACCTTTGTCAGTTCTTCTTTTGAAATGGACCTTATGTACGCAGTTATTGCAGTTTTCAGGTCATCAAGCGTGAGTGGACGATCTCGATTATATAAGTGCACAGTGACTTTCCGAACAACCACGACAACTTTTTGTATATCTTGGAGTAACAGGTTGAACCTTTTTATCGCATCAAAGATATGGTTGGGTCCATCAGGCAGATACGGTTTAAATTTTATATTGAACCAGTTAGGACCATGGTTTGTTACTATGAACAGAACAAGGCTACGTAACTCTTTGGAGGGATTCTTTTGGGAGACAAAATAACGACATAGTCTGTTAGCTAGAGTTAACCATCTAGAGTTGTTAAGGGGACCAGGCTTGAGTTTCTAGCTTCCGTCAACATAGCCTTCTCTTCTGGCTCCAATTATTCTGAACATGTATTGTTGATCATTACTTAAATCTTCTGTGAGCTCATCCGTGAGAACTGAGATGCTATCGGCCCCATCCGTAATTGGGGAGAACTTTACCACAGGCATCTCATTGCAAGTCTTAAGAGCATTACCAATAGATCCACTGAATGATCTTGGCCCAGTTGTTTTCCCTTAAGGGAAGTTCATTTGTATGTAACATACAACTGCTCCATTGCAATGGTCGGTTCAGCTTCTGCTCGATGAAATGGATTATGCCACCTTTAGACCCAGTGTTGACATTCGTACTGTCGCACCCTATCACCTGGAGATTCTGGTCTAGTGCCACTTCATTCAAGTAAGCGAACAGCGATTCAGATACATCACTTGCTTTTCCAGATTTAGGGCTCAAATGGTTAAGGTATTCTCCACCAGGCTCACTCAATAGTACATAATGTTCTTCAACAATTATATCCTGGTACCATTTACCATCTTTATTTGTCTTTACCAACGTCTTATCTTTTCTCCCATCAAAATATAAAGCTTTAACATCATAACTTTGTGCAGTTTCAACTTGTAATGTTTTTCTCAATTTCTGTCTCTCTCTCTTCTCACCTTACTTCGATCAATAAAAAAGTCACTGTCTTTTTCGGTAATGATACCCAAATCCACCAAAGTAGCTGAAGCAATGGCCGATGCAGCCAGAGGCATTGACCTCAAGTGAGACTGATGTTTAGATAAGCGTGTGTGTGTTCTTAAGTAGTTGGTGAGTAGTAAGTATCGCTTGTGTTGTGTGAATATATTTACGCGTTATCATAGTCATAACCAAATGACGCACAATATAACGCGATATCTTCTCTCAAAAGCCGATAGATATTATACTAGGGTTCTTTCAAAATATGACTTTCCGCCATTTTGTTTTCGGCAAAAATGCGGCGGGTGGAGGGTCCTAAAAATAAAATATTATCTTTTTAAAACTTCTAGAGGGTCAATACACCAAATCATGAGTGAGGCAAGACGGTTTAATATTTTCACTCCACCCTAATTATATATATCGGCTCCAATACTGCAGCTTCGATCCCAATTACAGACACTCACTACCGACAATACACGCTACAACCGAATCGAAACTTTTCTTGGTACTTGTAGGTTATCTCCCAGCCACCAATTTTGACAGAATATTTTCGTTAAAACTAACGAAAATATCACGACTTAGACTAATCAATTACACTAGGGAACAACATTTTTGTTTCTTGAAAACTATTTGGTGTTTCTTATAGAACTTTTGATGCTGATTCCAAATATGGTTTCAGAATTTTTCTATCACCCATAGCTTTTGAGAAAATAATATTTCCATTTACTCAGAGTTTTCCCAAAATATTAGTTAAAATTAAGTGTACTAATTTAATTTTACTTTCTTTTTTTTCCAGGTTAACTATATTTAATAGTATTTTTTGCATTAAAAAAATATAGCTATTTAAACAAACAGATTTTTAATAAAAAGAAAGAAATTTTTTTCAAGTTTTGCTCAAATTTTAAAATTTTTCATAGTAGAAAAATTGGTTTTTCATTCCAAAAAGTTTTCCCTGATTTCAATAATTTTCCGCCTGCATGAATCGAAACTGTATTAATCCCAGAGATACATTTTGCTACGTATGTGGAGAACTGACCATAATGGCACAGAGGAAGACAATGACCCCACTCGTGAAGAAGGCTTACGAACTTTATTTTGGATGTAAGGTAGGCGACCAAGACAAATCCTGGGCACCTCATATCTCATGCATTTCCTGTGCCGTCACTCTTAGGGGTTGGATTAAAGGTACCCGCAAATCTATGCCATTTGCCATACCAATGATTTGGAGAGAGCCCAAGGATCACCTAACGGATTGCTATTTTTGTATGACTAACGTTTCAGGATTCTCTGCCAAAAATAAACAAAATTCAATACCCAAATCTTGCATCTGCCATGAGACCAGTACTACATGACGATGATAACCCAATTCCAACTCCCCCAAAGTCATGGACACTGGATGAAGAGTCTGAAGTTGAACCAATGGAAATTGATGACACTAAAGATACAGACTTTCAGCAACCTGAATCAAATAAATCACGTATGATAACGCAGGTTATGCTGAATGATCTCGTGAGAGATTTGGACCTTCCGAAAAAGAAAGCGGAATTATTGGGCTCCAGGTTACGTGAATGGAATTTGCTGGCAAAAGATACAAGCATATCGGCGTTCCGCACTCGCCAAAAAGATCTGATGCAGTATTTCTCCTCGTCAGGTGGTTTATGCTACTGTAATAATGTAAATGGACTGCTGTTAGCTCTCGGTCATGAGCACAAATCTGAAGATTGGCGTTTATTTATTGACTCTTCGAAGCTAAGCCTCAAGGTTGTACTACTTCACAATGGAAATAAATACCCTTCCATTCCTGTAGGGCACGCTGTCCACATGAAGGAATCTTACGAAAATATGAAACTCATCCTTCAGCAGATTAATTATGACCAGTTTCGTTGGTATATATGTGGGGATTTAAAAGTCGTCGCGCTTCTTCTGGGAATGCAGCTCGGTTATACGAAGTTCTGCTGCTTCCTTTGTGAATGGGACAGCAGAGCCAGAGATTCGCATTATTTTGTAAAGGATTGGCCACTTCGTCAAAAATGTATCCCAGGACTGAAGAATGTGTCTCATGAACCCTTAGTTGACCCCAAGAAAATATACTTACCGCCACTTCACATCAAACTTGGCATCATGAAAAATTTTGTCAAAGCAATGAACAAGGAAGATGAGGCATTCAAATATTTGAAGAAAAAGTTTTCACGACTTAGTGATGCAAAGATAAAAGAAGGGATCTTTGTTGGTCCCCAAATCAGAGAGCTCATGAAAGATCAAAAGTTTGATGATGCCTTGAGAGGAAAAGAAAAAGTGGCATGGGAGGCCATGAAGAATGTTGTCACAAATTTTCTAGGGAACATCAAAGCCTCTAACTATGAAAAAATAGTGCAGGACATGATTGAAGCATATAGGTTATTGGGATGTAATATGTCACTAAAAATCCATTTCTTGCACTCCCATTTAGATTTCTTCCCTGAAAACCTCGGCGACGTAAGCGATGAGCATTGAGAAAGGTTCCACCAAGATATAGCTACTATGGAGAAACGCTACCAAGGGAGGTGGGATCCGGCAATGTTAGCTGATTACTGCTGGACATTGATGCGAGAAGCTCCTAATGAAAACTACAAGAGAAAATCAGTGACAAAGAAGTTTTAAGAAGAATATTTTAAATGCCAATCTGCCACTAATATAATTTTTATGAAGTATTTTTACTACACTTTTTGAATAAATATTAAAATACAAATTTCTCAGTAACCTTGGGTGATAGAGAAATTCCACGGCTATATTCGGAATCAGCGGAAACAATCCTATAAGACCGACCTGTTCACGTCCAAGAAACAAAAAAATAGTTAAAATTTGTTCCCCAGTGTTATCAAGGGCGTACAGTTGATCTATTAGTAAATAGTAAATACTATTCCAGAAACAATGTTATAATTAATAAATAATAGATCAACTGTACGCCCTTGATAATTGGTTAGGTTAAGTCGTGATATTTTCGTTAGTTTTAACGAAAATATCCTAGCAAAATTGGTGTGGGGGGAGGGGAGATAACCTACAAGTACCCTTTTCTTTGATTTAATTCTACCATACGATATCTTTGTACCAATAAAAAAATCTTAAAAATAAAGATTCTGACAACAAAATGATCGCGGTAAAAATATACAAATTAGCATCCGATCAAATTGCAATACCATTCAGTAAGCTCATGAATAAATCAGTAACACTACGTATATTTCTTGATAGTCTAAAGGAAGCCAGACTATGCCTGTATTTAAGTCGGGAACCCCAAACATTCTATCCAATTATTGCCCCATTTCCATTTTGGCAACTTCAAATAAAGTATTTATAAAAATCAAATACGATATTTTAACTAAAACACAATTTAGGTTTGGAGGTGGACATACGAAAGATGTCATAAATATGGTATTAGAAAATGTGTATCAGAGCTTAAACAGCCAAAAAACACACTGCCTTGATCTTCCTCGACTTGTCAAAGACATTATTTTGATACACTTTCGCATGAAATATTATTGAATAAACTTCACATATATTGAATAAGAAGAAATATCCTCGATTGGTTTAAATCATATCTGTCGAATCGCCATCAGTAGTACATATTAAAAGGTAATTTATCCGACCACATTAAATTGCGTACAATACGCCGATGATACCACACTTACTTCTCTCCATCATAACGCAGATTTTCTGATTAATGAAAGACCAGGCAATTAGAAAATGTGTATAAATGGATGTGTGCTAATAAATTTTTATTGAACCTGACAAAGTCATCTTATATGATTATTGCCACAAAACGTATTAATACAAGGTGTCAAATAAAAATTGGGAATACAACTTTTGCAAAGGTGAATGAGGTTAAAGTACTTGGTACTAATTTAGGCGGAAAAACTAAATTTCAAAAGTCATGTACAACATAACTCAAAAATATAAAGATTTCTCTTCTTATTATTGAAACTAAAAAAGACCCTTCCTCAAAACGCACTCCTTACTCTATATTATTTCTTCATCCATCCACATTTATTAGCATTAGAGCATGGGGTAACCCCACGAAATATATAAAACATCCTTTGGAAGTATGATAGATTGTGCGACAACTGAGCGAGTAAATATTGAGCGAGTGCACTTTGAGCGAGTACAAATTGAGCGAGTTGACGCATTGAGCGATTAGGCAAACTGAACGAGCGCAAATTGGGCGAGTGAGAAAACTGAGCGACTTGACGTCACAGAAATGACATTTAAATTTATTGACATAAATGTGTTCAGTACAAAGACTTAACCTAACCAATCATCAAGAGCGTACAGTTGACCTAACCAGGTATTCAGTTAACCTAACCGGGCATTCAGTTGACCTAACCGGGCATTCAATTAACCTAACTGGGTATATATATATATATATATGATCACCTGAAGATCTAATATACATTTTAATTAAATATATCTGTTTTAAATAAATATTTTGTACAAGGTGAATGTTTATTATTTTTGCGTCAGTTTGCGCTCAGTTTGCACTCGCTCAATTTGTACTCGCTCAGTTAGCCTAATAGCTCAATGCGTCAAGTCGTTCAATTTGTACTCGCTAAATTTCCTTCGCTCAAAGTGCATTCGCTCAATTTGTACTCGCTAAATTTCCTTCGCTCAAAGTGCATTCGTTCAATGTGTATTCGCTAAATTGATGCAGAACGTTAGAAGTCATTCATAAAAAATGGCCGCGAACTCTCGAATAACGAAACCAGAAAAGTCACATTTCCCCAAAGTTTAAAGTGTTAAATATTTTAATACTAATTGACTTATACAAATTCAATGTTGCTGTCAATATGTTCAAAGTTATCAATAAAAATAAACATACATCACCCATTCAAAGAGCAATCACCCCCACCAAATACATCATTGTTATAACACCAGACTGCCCAGTAGAAACTGCAGGAAATGCATTCTCTTTCAAAGGAGCAGATATATGGACTGCAATTCCCATGCATATCAGGCAGGCTTCATCACTCAATGTATTTCGCAAATCACTGAAAAAGCACTTCATTAGCTCCTACTAATGCGTAAGTTCACAACTGCTATTTTTATCATAGCAATGAAGTTCCCATTTTGTAATCACCTTTTAAAAATATGCTAATTTCATTAATCACCTTTAATTTCGTAATCTAATTCTTTAAAAAAAAATTATTAAGCATAATTTACTTCCTACGAAATATATAATATATAATTTAATTTAAAATTATGTAACATTCTGTAAACTTTATATTGTTTTTATCATTATTATTACTATTAGTATTATTTTTAGTATTATTTGTAATCACTATTACTTTTACTTAGAACTTTTACAAGCAATTCGCAGCAGCATTGCCAAGCAAATAAGGGGTTAAATAAAGTATTGAAGAGGCTTTCGTACGTGGTTCATCACCACTGAATGCAACGATCCTTTGTGCTAGTTTAATCCAAAGAACATCCATATCCGTATTTAATTAATTGCAATTTTCGTTAGTCTGTATTGCAGACACCCCCATTTATTATCAGTCCTGGTGCATGATTCTTCAGGAGGAAGATGCACTGCAAGTTTGTCTTTCATATATACATTCACTTTTTATACCATATATACATATATATACTGTGTGTGTGTGTATATATATGTGTATATACATATATATATACACACACTCGTGTATATACAGTATATATGGTATAAAAAGTGAATGTGTTTGAGTAAATATCTCGTGACAACTGAGTGATATAAAGTTTTAAAATTACAGTTTTCGCTATGAAAACTCCTTCGCTCTTAGTAAACAAATTATATATTTTGCCCAACCTCTTTTCCTGGCCTTCCTTCGTTAAACCTGTCAGAAACGCCATGTAACCTTCCGTCGCTGGATATACGCCCCCACTCTCCACAGCATCACAGCGCCCCTTTTCACTTGCCTTACCCCCTCCCCCCAGTACCGCTGCTTTCGCATACCCACTGAGAAAATTAAAAGTATTTTTACCTGGATTCTGAATTAAACAAGATGGCAGTGGACAATCACTTTCAACAACTCTGCATAACTTGAAAATATTCCACGGACGAGACCAGCTTTTAAGTGTTAATTGCAAGAAATAGTAATATTTCTCTCATATCAATTGTGCGACCAATAAAAGCAACTAAATTCCTCTGTAACGATTGTACTACAAAGGTAAATTTCAAGAAAACTTCAAAGAGGAATAATAGACATAAAAGTTGACTCGGGGAAAGATTAAAATAAAGAAAATAGAACAGTTACAAAGAAAATGAAAGAAGAAAACAAAACGGCAAAAGAAGAGAAAGATCAAGAAAATAAGAACAGTGAATCCAGTGATAAAGACCTCAGTGGAAACATGAATACAAATAAGAACCTAATACTGGTGAAACAAATCCACTGACATGATAGCAAATCCGGACGAAGCGTACAGACGAAACCATATTCAGCCACTTTGCAAAAGGGAATTTTAAGTATGGAAACGGGAGACATCCATCTGACTTTCTACACTGCCATTAGTACAACGTTGTAAATTTGGAATAAAATGCAAATCCCATAATCTCATTATATTTATCAGTAAATCATAGGTAAGATATGCAAGTTGCAAATACGGTGAAAACTATTTCCATACCACCTTCCATCAACACTCATAAAACAAAGACTTCCTGCAACCTTCTATACACAGAAATATAATCTTCTATTGTTTCAAAATACTAAAAAAGAAAAGAAGTTTTCAAGACAATTTCTTCTATTTAAAGAAGTTTTGTATCATTAAAAGAAGTTATTATATCATCTAACCAAGAAGTTTTAGTACCGAAAAGAATGGAAAACTTCCCCTAGAATGTACCTTCAAAAAGAAGTTATTAGCTCTAAATTTAGAAGGTTTTAGTTTAAGTAAATAAACATTCGGGCCGAGACGCCAAAAAATAATATAAAGAGATCAACATTTAGCACGGAAACCATAAACCTCCCATGGGGAGGGGACCATAAATGTCCACACTTCTGATAATAAAAACCCACTCTAATAGACAGAGTTTATTTCCACAACCGTTTCGATGCCCACTGGCATCCTCTTCGGGGGGATACAGAAAAACGTTTTTCTGTATCCACCCGAAGAGGATGCCAGTGGGCATCGAAACGGTTGTGGAAATAAACTCTGTCTATTAGAGTGGGTTTTTATTATCATATTTTGACCTTCACGTAGAAAAGTGAAGTTTTTTTGCATCCACACTTCTGGTTCTCCCCCTGCCGATACCGGGAACGCAGATCCGGGCAGCGGGGATGGATCTGCTACCGCTCATTCGAGATGTTCTGGACCTCTGTCTGATTCACTTTTCATAAATTTCTGCAACATTCGTGGCCTTTTCTCAAATTTTCAATCTGTTGAACACCACCTCTCCTCCTCTAAACCTCATCTTCTTTTCCTCACTGAAACTTAGGTGTCTGGGACGACTGACAGCAACCCATTTTCTGTACCCTCTTACTTTCTCTGTACTCAATTTCACTCCAGGAGTGGATGTTGCGTATATGTACGCAATGACCTAACTTGTTCTCGTATTCCCGAACTTGAATCTTTCGAATTCTATACCCTCTGGCTACGACTTACTGTACATACCAATCTCAAACTAAATACATCTACGTTGTTAACCTTTCTCCTAATTCTACTGACTATCCAAAATTCTTTGACTACCTCACTTCCAAAGTGGAATACATTCTTTCCCGCTCTCCCTTTGTTGAAATTTCCATTTTATGAGATTTCAATGTTCACCACCACCTTTGGCTTTCCTCCCATTTCATTGACATCCCTGGTGAACTAGCTTACAACTTTTCTCTTCTCCTGACAAAGCGGAACCTTTCTCGTAAACTTTCTCTTACAATTCAACCCTGGACGATTCCGATGCTGTTCCTTCCTCTCCTCCTCTCTGACTTTATTATGCCTGAAATTAGAATCTCTTCCAAAGATGTTCTTTCGCCTTATCTGGGCTCAACTCTAGGAAGGCGTATGCTCCTGATGGTGTTCCTTCAGTTGTTCTTAAGAACTGTGCAACTCTTTCGTCTTTGTCTCTCATCTGGTCCTTTTCCTTCTTGCTGAAAGTTTGCTTTCATTCAGCCTGTCCCAAAGAAGGGTGACCACTCTCAACCCTCCAACTATCGTCCAATTGCTTTGATTTCTCGCCTTTCCAAAGTTTTTGACTCTATCCTTAATTGGGAGATTCTTAAACATCTTTCTTCTCACAATCTTCTTTCAGATCGTCAGTATGGATTCCGCAATGGACGCTCTACTGGTGATCTTCTTGCATATCTCTCTGACTCTTGGTCATCCTCGTTTCGGGATTTCGGTGAACCTTTTGCTATTGCGCTAGACATATCAAAAGCTTTTGATAGAGTTTGGCACAAATCTTTAATTTCCAAACTGCCTTCCTTCGGTTTCTATCCTTCTATCTGTTTCTTCATCTCTAATTTCTATTTTGGCCGATCTATAGCTACGGTTGTAAATGGCCACTGTTCTTTTCCTAAAGCTATTAACAGTGGTGTTCCTCAGGGTTCTGTCTTGTCACCCACTCTTTTCAAAGGCGGATCTAGATTGGGGGGGATCGGCGACGTCCGGACCCCCCTCAATTTCTTGCAAGTGCCCTATTTGAATGATGTATATGTCTCGGAAAACAAATTTTGTTTTTGTAAATAGATCATGGTTATTTTATTTTATTCAAATTCTATTTTGATTCTTTATCCGTATACAGTGTACTTCCAAATTTGTAATTGTAATGGTTTTCATAGGTGCCCTTAGTATTGGTGCAGCCATATCACTAGTTTTATCTTCATCTTATTCTGATAGCAGGCCTGTAGCCACGGGGAGGAGGTCGAACGACACCCCCGTTATACCCCCCCCCCTTGACAGGAAAGATCAACTTTTGTAACCATTAGGGTGTCCCATTTTTCACTTTTTTAAAAATGTCAATGTCCATACTTTTTTCCTTGTTAGAACTGGTCCACTGAATACAACCATATCAAAAGAAATTCTTTTTCTGAATTTTATGGGTCCCTCCACCCCACCTCGAAATATTTTGCGCTCTCGGAATGCAAAAATTGGCAATTTGGGGAGTACATTTGACACTGAGGAGCCAATTATTTATACAACACCTACATATTTGGTACAAAATGATAGCTACATTCATGCACCTAACATTAAAACACCCATCGGGTGTTTAATAAATGAAAAAGAATTTGTACATCAAAATTGATTCATTACAGGAACTTTTTACCACCAAAATGTTACCTCATGAAAAAATCACGAGTAATTTTTACGAAACTTATTTGAAAGTTATTTCTAATATCTCATTTTTAACACGAGTGTTACCGCCACTCATAGAGCATCATCCCAATGCAGCTCCACGGCGATAGGCTTTGATAAGATAGGATGAAAAATCGAACAAAGATAAATTCAACTTATGCTATCAAAGTGGGAACAACTTTGCAAATACAGAAATCTGCAAAGCCCCATCGTTTTTTTTTTTAATCATTGCATAAATCAAAATATACTTTTACAAGAAAAAAGGAATAAAGTTAATAAAATACAAAATATATAGCTTTCCAATATACAACCAAAAAGAAACACAACATTAGAATGGTATATTACTTAGGCCTAACTAGTCTTGTATTTTTGTTATATTGATTAATATTTTCTTTGAAAAAACAGGGATCATACGCCTGTTTTCTTCAACAACCTGTAGAAATTCCTGAATTTCATTCTCATCCTTGCATGTGCCATAGAAATCTTGCATCAATTTAACTCACCGCTCCGCCGTATCATTAACAACTTTTGCAAAAGAAATTATATTCTTCATCCTGATATAATCTTCATCAGTTTCCCACATAAGAACAGGCTTTTTAAGCCAGTCGCCTGTTGAGTAGTTGGCGAAAGAAAAACCAAGACTTGGAACCAATAAGTCGGTGGAGCTTAACATTCTGTTTCAAAATGGGGAAGACAGGTTGGCCTATATGAAAGTCTTTAGGATGGACAGAATGTAATAGTTCTTTTGTCATCATGCTCTTATCTTCATTGCTCAAAGAACCAAAGAGAGCCATTGGTGTAAGTTCCTAAGTTAGGTACCAATAATGACCTTTAATAGTGTTTAAAGCTGTTTCAGCGATATCACTGTCTATTTGCTTGTAGCGAACCATTTCCCTGTAAAAGTCGAGATCATTTACAGGGGCATCAACTGCGTTTGTGCACGAAAGCCAATACTTTCCATAGAAAAGTGTCGTATTGTGAGCCTACAAACACACAGCACTTCTACAGGACAACAACTGACAACACAAACACTGTGTTGAGCAGAAACACCACGAGAGGGCAGTATCATAACAGTACTATGTTATCTCCGCAAATTTTTTTTCATAAAACTGAAAAATATAAATTTAATATATATTACCTAAATTATTAACAATACCGCATAAAACTACATAAATAAAAATATATAATAAATAATAATTTATTGGAAATATAGAGTAAATAAACATAGGGAGCATACCTAAAAATATTTACCCTTAATTTCGACCTACTATAATGAAAGAATATTAATTATAAGTACTTATTCATTTATTAAACACTTTTGATGGATCTTAATGTTAGGTGGATGAATGTAGCTATCATTTTGTACCAAATATGTAGGTGTTGTATAAATAATTGGCTCCTCAGTGTCAAATGTACTCCCCAAAATGCCAATTTTTGCATTACGAGAGCGCAAAATATTTCGAGGGGGATGGAGGGACCCCTAAAATTCAGAAAAAGCTTTTCTTTTGATATGGTTGTATTCAGTGGACCAGTTCTAACAAGAAAAAAAGTATGGGCATTGACATTTTTAAAAAAAAGTGAAAAATGGGACATCCTAGTAACCATAGTTATAACTTGTGATGTGATATTATAATATACAGGGCTTTTAAAATGATTCATCCGATTTCAACTGAGAATACTTCCGTACCTATCAACCGTGCATCAACTGGGCATACACCACATGAAAGAGAAAATCTCCGAGTTTTACAAGATCACCGCGAGAGGGCTCCAAAGTCACGCCGTGGCCTAACCTAGCAACAAACAGTCAGTGTGAAAATGGCGTCCGCACAGCAGAAGGCGTTTTGTGTGTTGCAGTGGGCCCCATGACTTGGTGCTCCACAGCTGGCCCCCTAGGTCGCCGGATCTTACACCGTGCGACTTCTTCCTTTGGGGGTACGTTAAGGATACTGTGTACGTGCCACCGTTGCCCACATCTTTGGATGAGCTCCGAACTCGTATTGTTACTGCCGTAGAGTCAGTGACAACGGACATGCTGGAGCGAGTATGGGAGGAATTCGACTATCGTGTCGACGTTACTCGTGTAACTAGGGGAAGTCACATAGAGCATTTATGAGGTGAGAGACAAAATTTGGACAGTTTTTCTTTTGGTTGATGTATCACAAATCACTCTGTATTTGTAACATTAAAAAATATTCTCATTTGAAATCAGGTGAATCAATTTGAATAGCCCTGTATAACATCCTTTAGTAAATAAATACTTGCATTTTTTTTTTGCATTTTCTTATGAAGCTTCACAAACTTCTCTAAACTACTCTAAACCCAAAAAGCAGTCGTTGGTCGTTGCACCAAAAGGTCCGCCTTTCTACAATTTCGACCCCCCTCTTGGGAAGTCCTGGCTACGGGACTGGATAGTTCTTTTAATTGGCAAGACATTTTGTAATTGTTTGAAAAATTTTCTGTGATAATTGTTGTACCCAAATCAGATTTTTAGTTTGTATCATATTTGAATGAGACTGCCAATAAAACAATACAATTGATCTTACATTCGCTCATTGATGGTCTGTTTTAAGAAACAATTTTTAGTACTGTGCCCTTTTTTCGTTGGATCCCCCTTACTGAAATGCCTAGATCCGCCCTTGCTTTTCTTTTTATTTATTAATGATCTTTTAATTCGCACTTCCTGTCCTATTCACTCCTATGCCGATGATTCCACTCTTCACTTCTCCACCCGCTTCACAAAGCGTCCCTCTCAAAAGTCACTCCATGATTCGCGTAGTACGGCTATGAAGCACCTGACCGCTGATCTTTCTGCTATATCTGATTGGGGCAGAGAAAAACTTGTGGCTTTCAATGCCTCAAAAACTCAGTTCCTCCATCTGTCTACTCGTCACAATCTTCCACACGACTATGCGCTTACCTTCAACAACACACAACTGAATCCTTCCTCTTCTCTTAACATTCTTGGCGTTTCCTTTTCTCGTGATCTTTCCTGGAAAGATCACATATACTCTCTTTCTAAAACAGCTTCTAAGAGGTTAGGTGTGCTGTACTGCCTCCGCAGTTTCTTCATCCCCGCTCAGTTGCTGTCTCTGTACAGTGGTCTTGTTCCCCCCTGTATGGAGTATGCTTCTCATGGTTGGGTGGTTCAACCCGTACTTGACCGGATGGAATCAAGGGCTTTTCGTCTCATCAATTCCCCGCCTCTTACTGATTGTCTTCAATCTCTCTCTCTTTGCCGCAATGTTGCTTTTCACTCTCTCTTTACTATCGCTATCATAACAGACATTGCTCTTCTGAACTCTCTAACTGCATGCCTCCTCCTTTAAGGAGAGCACGTAGTACTAGACTTTCTACATTTTCTCATTCCTTTTCTGTCCAACTATCTAATGCAAGGGTTAATCGGTATTTTCAATCTTTCATCTACTCAACTGGCCAACTCTGGAATGTAATGATTTGTAATAAATTTAATAAATGGCACCAAAAGAAATGTTTGTAAGGAACATTGTTAATATAGCGTTTTTTTATATAGTCGTTTTGGAAAGATAAATTTAAGATGTCTGTTGAATGTAACTTCTCAGAGGATGTAACGGTTTTGATATTTTTTTGTGGGTGTTTCGGTTGGGAATAAGGGACAAGAGCTGCCCTTGGGGGAAGAAGTTGGGGAAGACCCTCTACAAGGATGCCATAAGATCCTACATACGGGGAGTTGAATTCTAGATTTTGTTCAGTCAGGATCACAGGATTTTGGGGCTCTCAAAATTTTGTAATTATAACTTGTCAGTTTAGTGTTAATCGCAAATTCCCAGAATATCTCTCTCGGTGCTGTTTATGTATTAACGTTCGCCCTTGCCCTAAAGGCTTGAAATCCTTAAATAATTTACTTATTTTAATAAACATAAACTCCAACCGGTAAGTTATTTCGTCAATCCTTAAGGTTGTGTTAGTGAAAAGTCGGCTAGTAAAGCTGGACAGATACTCATTTACCTGTTTCACTCTTAATATATCGGCCAAATAGTCCCTTTAATAAATAAAACACTACAGGAACAATGTTCCTCAATCCATCTTTCCTCCTGTCTATGACCTCCCATCAATCAAACGCAGAGTGTTTAGGCATCTCGAAAACCTCGGACCTTGATTTTGGCTCTCTTCCTCTTTTTCGGGCATTTGCCCTTGACCCCTCCTTCCTGCATCAAAAAAAATATAATATATATATATATATATATATATATATATATATATATATATATATATACAGTATATACAGGGAGGGCGGAAAGTAGCTCCCTATTTGGATTGGTAAATAATAGTATATTATCCATTATTCAGAAGAAATAATATGAAAAGGTAGGCATAATGGTAGGTTTCTCTAAAATTCAATGTGGGCTCCAACTCTTTCCACCAGCTTCTGGAGCCGCCCAGGAATGGCGTCCACTGACTTTAGCAGGAACTCCGGCGGATGGAGGACATGACTTCCCGAATTCGGTCCTCCAGTTCTTCCAATGTCCTCGGTTTGGTGCGGTAGACTTCTTCCTTTACCCACCCCAAAGAAAGAAGTCGCACGGTTACGCTGAAAACGGCAGAATCGGTTCAGTGTAACGTGTGGTGTGGTATGACCTCAGATCAGGTTGGGGCCCGTTCCTTCTGCGCAACACCATGAATGCTGAGCGGTACCTTGCTATGTTGCGAAAACGAGGTCTGGCCGGTTGTCAGCACATGGGAGAAACATCGACGATCTGATATTTATGCAAGATGGCGCCCTCCGCACTTCGCTCTTGTTGTCCGTGAGTGGCTGGATGCCCACTTCCCTGGGCGTTGGATGGGTCGTCGTGGTCCACATCAATGGCCAGCCAGGAGCCCCGACTTGACACCGTGCGACTTCTTTCTTTGGGGGTGGGTAAAGGAGAAGTCTACCCACCAAACCGAGACATTGGAAGAACTGGAGGACCGAATTCGGGAAGTCATGTCTCCATCCCGCCGGAGTTCCTGCTAAAGTCAGTGGGACGCCATTCCAGGGCGGCTCCAGAAGCTGGTGGAAAGAGTTGGAGCCCACATTGAATTTTAGAGAAAACTACCATGTATGCCTACCTTTTCATATTATTTCTTCTGAAATAAATGGATAATATACGTATTATTTTACCAATCCAAAATAGGGAGCTACTTCCGCCCACCTGTATATACAAGATGGCGCAAAAGTCGGGCATCATAAGAATTTCAGTGTTGATTATAATATTTTTTTTTTTTTTCTTTTAGGTAGGGGATGACTACGAAATTAACAATAGACGAGGAGGTGAGCTTGGTTTTATGCATGGAATACCAGGTACTATAAATCGATGAATCGGTACATAATTTAAATCTGTACCGATTCATCGATTTGTTGTACCTGGTATTCCATACATTAAAACCAAGCTCAAATAATATATTATAATCAACACTGAAAATTCCTATGATGCCCGACTTTGTGCCACCCTGTACTATATATATTATATATAATATATATATTATATTATATATATATATATTTCCAATATCATCAGAGTCAAAATATTATTCAACATGTACAACGACAGACATCACAGATAAGAGTTTCCTCGCAAACCTGTTAAATAGAAGAAGGATTACATAAGCAATCGTAACAATATTTATGGTACCAAGTAAAAGGGAAATTCCCGATAAGCAAAGGACAACGAAACATCCGATTCTGAAGGAAAATGAATCCAAAATCCCCAAAAAGGCAAACTGCAAAGGAAAAGATAAAGATGAGCAAATCGGGCAAAGTTTAAAGTCAAACAGCTGTTTAAATAAAGTTTTAAACTTTAAAGAAATTACGCAAGAAATACGAGCTTACTTCACATGCCTCATTGAAATACAGCTTCAAGACGCCATGAAAACTATGAAAAACTGTGAGTACTATTTTGAGAAAACGATATAGAAATCAATAACTATATTACGAACTGACAAAATAGGAAGAAGAAGTGGAAGTTGTGCTATATGCATACATAAAAAATAACATATTGATGAAATGATTAATAATAATAATAAGTAAAATAGTTACGTACAGGGTGGCCCATAAATCCCAATCGGTTATAATTAAAAAGAAAATACAAACAATCAAACGAAGTAAAAAGTTTATAATAAGTTTAGAAATATTTATTGATTATTCAAAGAGCAAAATCTAACCATCTCGACAAATATACTTTCCTTAGTAATCGATAGATTTTCGCTTTAATCATAACTGATTGGGACTTATGGTCCACCCTGTAGAACGTTTGGCATTAAATATTGAAAAATTAAACTGGATACTAAGAGTAACTTTTTGCGCATAAAATAGACTGAAAAATGAGCCTATGTCATAGATCAAATAAAATATTTGATGAAAGACCTAAACTAACACTTTATGGAGATTTCAATTTCCCATTTATAATGAGAAATTTTTATATTAACCAAGACAAGGGAGGCACAAGGGAAGACCAGGACAGGAGCAAGTGATAATGCTGTTATTTGTGATGGAGGAATGTGCACTATCACAAGAAATAACATAATCTTAGAAAAATAACTATCTTGGTTTAGTATTTACACGTAACAGCAGCTTACGTGGAAATACTAAACATTTTGCATCAAGCTAAAAATGGCAAACTATAGAAAAACGAAATTTAAAAGATTTACCTAAACTCCAGGGCCAGAAATTTAGAAGGAATAAAATAAACATGGCAGCAATAGATTGAAAAAGTCATTTCTAGAAATAAAACAACGAAAGAGATGCAGTTACCCTTAGAAAAGAAGATGGTTGAAATTTTTGAAAATTATGCTTCTGAAAAAGCGAGAGGAAAGGGAAACATTTTTGAGAGGTAAACGCGAACAATGTTCCACAAGAGAAAGAGAGTAGTTTCAAAATTAAGTAACTTCAAAGGCAACAATATTAGAAAAGTGATAACTGAAGATCTGGAGATTATTGACTCGATATGTAAAATTTAATTAAAAATGACGTACAAAGAGAAAGAGGAAAATGCTGTAGAAACAATGAAGGAAAATCCAAACTATTTCTATAGCTTTGAAAAATAAAAATAAAGAATCACTGGATTAGTGAACCTTTCAAGAAAGAAAATAATTAGCCATTAATTATTTTAAAGCAAAATTTGAAATATTAAGAGCTTAGTATAGTAAATCGCCTTTCAGTGTCCGCCAACAGACAAAATCATACAAGGAGAATTACAAGAAGAATATAACATTCTGGTTTTACACCAGACCATGTATTCGTGTTATCGGATAATTGAAATCACATTCAGTAGAAGGTCGGGACAAATGAAATTAAAAAAGCTTAAGAATGAAATAGTTATTTCTCTCTATTGCATATGTAGAAGACACCTGGATAGAGGGACATCCTGAGCAGAACGATCATTGCTCTTATATTTAAAGGAGATAGGTCTCAATGAAGAACTATAGATCAGTGTCACTGACCTCGCCTCTCTCAAGATGAAAGAATATTATCTGGGTTTTAAAAGGCACAAGAAAAATTCGATAAGATTCAACATGGATTCCGATCGGGAAGATCGTGCCTATTACAACTAATAAGACAATTATAATAATATCATTGATGCACTGGAGAACAATGCCAATTATCCTGTGATATACAAAGACTTTGCCAAAGTATTAGCAAAGTGTGATCATGGCATAATAGCACATGAAGTGAGAGGCATGGAAATACTAGAGAAAATAGACAAATGGATATACAACTTAAAGAGAGCTTAAACAAGCTTATACAAGGAATATTATCAGAATCGGACTTATATACATGCCTCCTATTCTAATAAGATTCCTGGAAGAGTACTTGCTCCACAAATAGTTATAATCATGATAACCGATAGAAATGAAGTATTCAATAATAGCGCAATAGCATGTATTAAAAAGACAGGCGATACATAGATTTTTACAAATAGGCACAAATAAATATACGGATGGTGAGAAGACAAAAATATATAGGATTTAACACCGAAATATTTTAACTGATGATCCGGCAAAAAATGAGGACCTAAAATCTATGACTATAATGTCCAAAATAGACAGACAATTCAGAGAAACTCGAAAACAAAAAAAAGAAAATGCGAAATGCGAAATTTGAGACACAAAATAAAAAAATAACAATAAACAAAGAAAAAAAATAATTGAACAGATATTGAAACGCTTTGGAAAAGGAACAAGAATACAATAATATATATATAATAAATAATGATGCCTTTGTTGAAAACATTAATATATACCAAAAGTGAAATATTGATCATTCTAAACGTCCCCTCTCAGCAACAAATGATACGAGAGGGTCGGTACGAAAGTGATGCCTCTTATGTTTCATTTTATATTTACTTTATTCATTTATTTATATATTTATTTTTATATGTACAGTATATTTATTTATATATTTATTTTTATATGTACAGTATATTTATTTACTATATTTACTTTATATTTGTCACGTGTATATATATATATATATATATATATAAACTAAAAAAATTAAACAATTAGAAGGAATAAAGAGGAACTTCACTGTCGAAATTAGTAGATTCAAAGAACTGAATTACTGGGAAAGATTATGGTACTTAACCCTGTGCTTTCTGTGAAGAATTAAATAGATACAGAGTATCATAATGTACACATTGAAAATAATTTAAAAAAACTGGTTCCTAACCTTAAACCGAAGCTTATAACCATCCAAATAACGTTGAAAAACAGGAAAAGACGAATGCACAATAGTGGTGCACCGATTAATCGGTATCGGCACCTGGCATGCCGATATTAGGAAAATACCTTGCATGACCGATTAATCGGTAAAATGCATTTTGCCGATTAATCGGCATGCCAGGTACCGATACCTATTAATCGGTGCACCACTAATGCACAATGTCCCTAAACTGAAACCTTGACAAGGAACGTCTTCAAATCTGAAGTCGAAGAATTTTGTTTTTAGACGATCAAAGTTGTTTAACTAATTATCAAAAGAAACGAGAAACATTAGTGGTATCGCTGTAAACACCTTTAAAAGAAGACTAGACACCTGGCTCAGGACAATCACAGATAGTCTTGAGTGTGCCTGGCTGTGTGAAATGGAGAATTCAAGAAAGTGACTCTCTCTTTCACCAAGACAATTCGAGAGAATAAGATAACGAAAGAATGAGGAATCATTGCACGAAACTCATGCTCTCTCTCTCTATATATATATATATATATATATATATATATATATATATCGTAAGCTATTTCTAGCTCCAAGTAAAATAGTTATGAATTTAGTAAATATTCAAACGTCCAGTTGTGAAGCTATTCAGTTACGTCAGTGCTCTTACATAAGCTATTAAGGACAATGGGTAACATGTCTTTAATAATAACATGTTCTTGTAGCACACTGTAAAATGTTTGGGATCACCTGAAGATCAGGACCCCTAGCCTCAATTACCAAATGATATTTTCGTTAAAACTAACAAAAATATCACGACTTAACCTAACCAATCGTCAAGGGCGTACAGTTGACCTAACCTGGCATTCAATTTAATTTATTATTATATTTGGTACTGTAAAGAAAAAAACAAGAATACATGGGGGCCATGATCTTCAGATGAACCAATGTTTGTTTCTAGTTCGTGAGTGGTACATATCCTTGAATGTGTAAACTACAGACTTCAGGTAAACCACAATGAAAAACAATTTCCAACAGTAAATGGGTTCGGAGAACAAGAAGGTCATTCAACAGAGACACGATGAGTTATCTATCTGCCATACGTACATTACGTTATGCAAACAACTGCTGCTAATGAGGCAAAGTCACGGTTACGCACCATTAAGGATCTGAAAGTGAATTACATCCGAAAGAACTGTGCCAACGTCTCTACTATAATGTTACGCGATGTCCGAATACTAATAGTTTATGTAAGAGAATTCAAATATGTAAATACCTTCAGTGCCCGCGATTGAAACATTTACTAACTAAATTAATAAATATTCAACCTGAGGCCAAGCTTTTGATTCTCCCTGTATATATTAGAAGTACTGTAATTATTTCCGCATAAATTATAAAAATTAGTTATCAACATTATGCAACACATCATATTCAAAACAAAAATTATAATTACTCACTCATACCCATTATCGTTGTATCTAATCTTTCTCAATGCCCACAAACTGTAAATCACAAACTACTGATCTCCAATTAAAAAAAATAAAAATATGACAGCCATTTCATAACGGCATATTTACATTCTTCTAAATCGTATCAAGGCATATCCTTTGCTAAACGATGCACGATTTCTCCATATTCATTAAGCACAAACCATCCTAATGATCTCCTTGATGCATTTAAATCTTTTGCTATTAATGATGTTGTCCTTATATAAACCGACCGCCATCCTATTGCGATAATGAAGACTGCTCCCAGTTATTAACAAACACTCTTTAACGAAAATTAACTTTTAAGCCTGTTTTCACGGTTATAAAGTTGGTCCAAGTTAAATACTTAATTTCAACTTTAATTAACAGCAGAGGATAGCAAACACTTTAGGAAAAATAAATTATTTGTGTTTGGATTACATACAACACACAACACACACACACACACACACACACACACCTTTTTACATCCAAAAAGTAATTAACCAAACCTGATTTAATTAATCTAACCTAGTGCCATGGAACGGAGAAGAGCGTGATAAGTATTTCGGACACAATTGAGGGCTCGAACGGTGGTTCCTGTTAAATCATTAAGTACAGTAATGCGGTGCTCGCTAATCTTGCCTAGTCTAACTTAACCTAATCTAACTTAACCTAACCTAACCAGGACGAACATATTTTTTTCGACAATAAAAATATTTTTACTTTTTGTATGTAAATGTTTTAATGTTTCAAGGTACCAAAAGTGTTACCTCACAAAAAAATTACCTCACTACATATGTGAATTATCACACACTCAGCTTCACTTATGCCCAGTTGCCCACGCGCGCGCACACACACACACACACACACAGCTCCGTATAAGCATGGTATCGACTTTTTTAATTCCATACACAAAAAGTGTTTTCACTTATGCCCAGTTGCCCGCGCGCGCGCGCACACACACACACACACACACACACACACAGCTCCGTATAAGCATGGTATCGGCTTTTTTAATTCCATACACAAAAAGTGTTATCGAACTTAATACTATCGAACTCAGAAGGGCCGGGGACGATTCAGGATACGAAGAGTGTTTTCTGTTAAATGTATGAATAATGAGATACCAGGTAATATGTCCTAACCTAACCTAAATTAATCTAACGTGATCTAAACTAATGTAACCCAACCTAATCAAGACTTACATCCCAACATTAAAAATGTATGTAGATATTTTATATAACTTTTTAATGTCACTGGTAGCAAAAGTTTTACTACCTCACAAAAAAAATTACCTATGTAAATATCCCACACTCGACCTCATTTATGACTAGTTTTACACACACACACACATACACACACATACACACACACACACATAAAATTTTCAGTATATTAAAAAATGCGCGAAACCATTATACATTCTTTTTACTAAATTCAATAAATATTTTTTTACGGAAACATTTTTTAAATGGAATTTATATAAAAGTGGAAAATTTATACTGAAGTCGCTTACGTTCATTCAGGCAGGTGTTAAATATAAACAATGAGGAGGGCCACAAATGGTACAGCGCTTAGGTAGGAATAATGCGAGCCATTACGCTAACTTCTGGGTTATTATTAACCAACATCGTCTGAGGTCGAAACCCTTTTCGTAATGTCTTCAATTCGCTTATAGGAAAATGGTGTTACTCAGTGAACTACGGGTGTTGGTTTAAGACAGATATTGGTAATAATTATTGGTAATTAATATTGTAATAAATTGTTAATTAATAATTAACGATAATTCTAAAACTAATTATGGAACACGTTCTCATTAGCGTGGACCTGCGAAACAAGCCCCAGCCTCGCTCTTCGAAGGACGGGTTTGGGGAACGTGCGAAATTCGAAGCCCAGTCCGGGATGTCCTCTTTGGTGGTACACAAAACGAGGTTTACGGACGAAGGTCTTTACAAATGTCGAGTCGATTTCAAGACAACTCCGACGCACATCGAAAGAATTCATTTACACGTTGTAGGTGAGGCAATTTTCTACTTTTCTTATTTTTTTTTCCTTTTTGAAAGACACGAGTGAAATTAGGAAAAAAAACCCACTCTAATAGACAGAGTTTATTTCCACAACAGTTTCGATGCCCACTGGCATCCTCCTCGGATGGATACAGATTCGTTTTTCTGTATCCACCCGAGGAGGATGTCAGTGGGCATCGAAACTGTTATGGAAATAAACTCTGTCTATTAGAGTGGGTTTTTATTTTCATATTTTGACCTTCACGTAGAAAAAAGTGGGTTTTTTTGCATTGACACGAGTGAAATTGGGAAAAAAAAAATATTTATTCTTTACCTTTTGGTGTTACTTTAAAATAATTGTTGCACCGTTAGAAGTTAAACTAACTTTATTTTGTATTTAATTTTACTCTTTAGAGCCGTTCTATCGCGTACAAGGACTAATGAAGAAAAATGCATGTTTTTCCTGCTTATATAATA